>SKCR01021424.1:0-77764 GCA_019454045.1 Zanthoxylum bungeanum | reverse complement strand
GTCCACCTAAATAGATAAGTTCTTTCACCTTCATTAATGATTAACTTTGAATATATAATTCAAATAATTTATTATTATTGATATATAACCACTAATTATAATATTATATTTAAGTATTTTAACAATACTTTGATTTAAATGACCACAAACGATACTTCTTTGCTTTATGAGCTAACATAAATAATTTCTTGGTGAGACTACTACCATAGAAGAACATGCGAGACGAGAGTACTTTTCAAATGAAGTATTGTTCTTTTAAAGTGAAATATTTCAAAAACACTTCATAATATTTGGTTAATTTCGAAAAGTTATTATACATGAAAATGAAAAAAAAATAATTGTTAATGATTTTCCACATTCTAACATTTCACATTCTTCGTTTGTAATGTTTCACTTAATGTTTGTTAGGGAAAATTTAAGAATTGGGAGTTATATTAAGTTAATTATAAAAATATTCATAATCAAGCTAAATTCATGATTATACAAAAGTTTTGTTCTCCATCAATAAAAAAACTATAAAATGGAATATGCTAACACACACATGTGTTAATTTGAGAGATGTTAAAGGATTTGTATTGTTTGGGTGATCATAATTAATTTTATTTTTTTGTATCAACTATATCTATCAATAATATTATGAGTCGTGTATCGCACGGATTATCCGTTAGGGGTGGCATTAGCCATAGGGGGTGAGATGCCAACATATGACCTCCAAATTTCTTTTTATTATAGTCTCAAAATAACTTGACAACCAAGACCCTATTTTTATTTATAATATTATGATATAATTAAGGATTTCAAAATATAAAAATCGTTTTATCGAGGTCGGCCTAATTATCAGCTAGTTATAAAAAAACAACGAAGAAACAATTTTTGTAGCCGTGTGAAATTATCTCATTGGATTCCCTTTGCAGGCCTTCAAAAGAATAAAATATAATGACATAAAATATTATCTTTACCATTTATGGGAAGTAAACATGAAAAGCCATCGATCACGTCTTTTCCTAAGTATTCCACTTTGAATAATGTAAATAATTCGTTTTACGTAACGGTTGATTGATGTGTAAGTTAGGTATATTTACCCCATTTTGAAGAATAAATAAAAGTGGCTTTCTATTCCAAAAAATGCTTTGGAATATTTTCCTTGAAGCGTATCTGATGGGTTTCCATAAAATGTTTTAAAGAAATAATCATGTCCATTTTTTTTTTAATTGTTAGAAATCTTGTCGCTAAATCACCCTTCCGGGCTTAAACGGAATAAGTAAATTTTTCGACTGTTCTAAACTCTTACAAGAAACATACTCCTGAATTCGAATTCAAGACTTCAGGGTGAGATCATAAACTCTACACCACTAAGTCACGCCCTTTGGGGACAATAATAATGTGCATTCTTACACCAAAATATTGGATGTTTTTATCTATCATTGACACATGGCCTTATTATGAGGAAAAAGAACATTTACATTAGGGTTGTTAAAACGAATTGACGAATCAATTTTATATCAATCTAGACGAGTCGAATCAAAATATAATGGATTCGTATTCAATTCGTTTGCTAAATGTATCCTAATATAATAATTCGAATTCAATTTGTTTACTAAATAAATCGAATACGAATATTCGTTTAATCATTACATTATTCAATGACAGACATTATCATAATTTATTTACATAAATTCTTCATAAATGTATACATATGAATTACTCAATTAATAGATTTATTAAAAACGACTTACCAAATATAAATAATATTAATTTTCCTGCGGAAATTAATAATAATTTTTCAAATCTTAGTTGAAAAATAACAACTAATAAAGAAAAATAATAAAAAAAATCATAAATTAATAAAAAAAATCGGTGGGCTTAAATCCATATTTGATTTGTTTAATAAACAATCGAATCAAATTGATATATTTATTAAACGAAACTATTTTTTCAAATCCATATTCACTTTAAAACAAATTAAATTGAATGAATAAATGAATGAATACTAACCCAAATTGACATCCATAATTTAGATACTATAATTTAGTGAAATGGTCATAAAACCCAATTGTTTTCAAAAATTGTCACAGGACACAAAGATTCATTTTTTCATAATCTTTGGGGTCTATGTGTAGGAGTGGCAAAACAAATTGACAAATCAAATTTATCTCGAATCATAAATGTTTCAAATCAAAATGTGATGATCCGTATTCGATTCATTTACTAAATGAATACTAATATCAGTATTCGTATTTGATTTATTTAATAAATGAATCCTAAATGAATATCTGTTTAGTCCTAACATAATTTAATGATATAAATAATTATAATTTGTTTGCATGAGTTATATATATATATATGGCAATATTATTTTTTCATGATAATTCATAATAACTTATCGAACTTAAGTAAAAAAAAAATATTAATAATTACCAAAATGAAAGTAATAAATGAATTTTTGAGCTCAAATTCGTATTTGATTTATTTAATAAACGGATCGAATTAATTAATTAATCAATTTTTCCAAACATATATCTTCTTTAATGCAAATTGAATCGAACGAATAAATGAATCATGACCCAGATCACCACCCTATCTTTGTGCTCCAAAAAGAGGCTCGTGACCATTTTTAAAAAGGAAAATTATCATTTTTACACCCGAAAATTTACTTATCTATGAAACTTCGAAAATATTAAATAAATTTAATTTTATAATCGAAGTTTCAATTAGCGTACTAATTTATAATTTTTAGGTATAAATTAATATATTGATTGAATTTGTTTAGATATAATTAGTACGTTGACTGAAACATTGGATATAAATTAAACTTAAAAAATATAAATTAATATATTGATGAAACTTTGGGTAAATTTAAACTTATTTAAAGTTATCGAATTTATTCATACATAAGCTAATTTTCGAATGAAAAAATGATACTATTCCTAATAATTTTGGCCCTTTTTAGGAATTCCATTTTCCCTCTATTTCTCATGTTTTCATTTTCTCTCTATTATCACATTATGCCGACTTTCAGTTTCATTCTGGTTTGGCAATTAATTATTTAATATTATTAGTAAATCATAATCGATATTATTTAGTATTTCCTGTTCATCTTGGTATATTACTATTAAATTTTTATTAAAACCTTAGAAGAAAAACTAATTTTATAGTCTTCAAAGTTGATAATTTGATTGATATTAATTTTTAAATGGTGGGTTATGTTTCTCTTAATTTGTGATAGGCTACACGAAACCGATTTTGATAAATTGGGAACCAAGCACTACAGCAAGATGAAATTGAGTAATTTGGAGAGAAGTATAAATAGGATTAGTAAAGTAATTTTATCAAAAATTATTTTGATAATAATTAAAAGGAGTGTCTTGAGATAAAATTGAAGTAACTCCAATGTCGAGTCACGTTCCAAAAAATATATTAATTGAGATTTTTCAAATAATATTTCACTTATACCCCTAATGACGTAGTTGAATTGATCTTTAAGTATTTTAATAAAATTTGACACCCGAATTCAGATTTTATGACATATTTAAACTTGTTCATCCTCTTACCTTAAAACACATGATATTTCATTTATCACTCTTCTATAAATTAATATTATATAATTTTTTTATATCATATTATCATTATTTTTGTTATAGTATTAACATCATGGATCAAATATGTAATTAAACATTATTATGGACTCAAATAATAAAAAATGAAAAATATTACGAACCCCTATGCCATTCTCCATTTGAAAAAAAAAAAACGCAATTTATTTATGTGCCAACTAGTAATTTCATCCTCTTCGTCTTCGAATCAATAGACATGTGCCGAGTGGTACGATGTAGTTGAATTTATCACCACCATCCTAACTTTTGAAAAATTAAAGTTTTTAGCTTTGTATTTGAAAATGACACGTGGAATAAGCAACTTGGTGGTCATAAAAAAAACTACAAAAAGGGCCAAAAGCAAGAAAGGTTGAGATATGTCATGGGTAATAAAGTGGGTGGGCCTAACAGCAGAAAATGAAAGGTGGGCCTGGGCTTGCATAATGAGGTAGGCCCACTTTATAATTATATACACCCTCACACTGACAGTGTTTCCACTTGAGGAAAACAACCATTGCCTCGTCCCACTTCCACTATAGGAAGGTTTGTTGACTTTCACCCAGTAACCACACAACACATTTTCGAGTTGGGTATTTTTGGAAATTTCAATTTGTGGACCCTGACGTGGCACCCCCTCTTCCTCTCTTATTTTATTATTAACTTAATTTAATTCATTCATTTCGGACTTTCTTTGGTCGGAGTGGTAGGACCCAACTCCAGATATTTGTTCGTTTACATCTGAAACAAACACTCTTTTTAATTTTCTGCTTTATAATATACATTGAAATTTTAACATTGACATAATTTCTTTTCTTAGTAAAATGGTTAAATTACTGTAATTAAAATTAGGAGCAAATATTCTTAAAAGAATCGTTCTACATTACTAGTATATTACATATTATAATTTAATTGAGCTATTTTAAATATCAGTACTAGTTTTAAGAAAATAATTGTAGAATGTCCTAGGCACAATTTTCAAACTAAACTTTTAAAGTTACAATTATTCTTAATTTAACTATATTATTAGGAAATTGTTGTGTAAGGTGATTATATGGAAAAAAAAAAAAAAGGATAAATTTTACTACATTTTTTTTGAAAATGTTGGAAATCTCACAGTCGAATCATCCGATCCGAACTTAAGTGGATTAGATAAAACCCTGAACTGTCCAAAATTTTCAAAAAAAATAAACATCTGGACTCAAATATATGACATAAACAATTAAATCTTAAACTTTTTACCGGACTAAATTTTACTACTCATCTAAATGAATTATATTAATCAATTCTCATTATCAGTTCATCTCAATCGTTCGATTTTTTCTATTTATTTGACATGACGATGGCAAAATTAGGCTGCCATGATTGTCTCGTGCACATGCAGTGCATTAGTTTCTTCGTTAATAATTTCATGCTTACTTTCATGTATATTTCAAAAACCAAGTCTGTTTTTTATTTAACCTCTCTAAATTGATCGTGATATAATAATTTAAAAAAAAAAAAATTACATGACCAAAATGATGTGCATATACTTTTTTTTTTTTTTTTTTGGTTGAATCGTTGGAAACCCCGCCGCCAAATCACCTCTTTCGGGCTTAAGCGGAGCAGGTAAAATCTCCGGCTATTCTAGGCTCTTACAAGAAATACACTCCCTGAATTCGAACCCAAGACCTCAATGTAAGATCCCGAACCCTACACCACCAAATCACGCCCCTTGAAGACTTTAGGTATATACTTGTGGATGTGTATTTATTATTTTGTTCACCCGTTCATTCAAAAAATGCAAAGTATATTAAATTTATACTAAATTTGGACATATAATTAAAACGTGTATCAAATATTGGATATACATTTGATACAAAATATTTGTACATTTTCTACACTTTTGAAACACTTTGTACTTTTCGGATGGACCGGTAAATAAAATTTGATGACTTAAATATTTTGATAACATGTCAAATATTGAGTATGCAATTTAAAAAAAAAAAAAATTATTAACAAAAATTGTGGATTAAACGCGCAGAAGCAAGCCATTGGGGGACATAGCGGAACGAAAAGGACTCAGGAGGGCCCCAATACATTGGAGCCCGCTCCATGGAAATTCTGGGCCCAACAGCCCAGATTTGGATAGAAAAATATAACGTTTCTTCAAATTTTTTAAATTTTAAAATCTGAACCGTTTGATCAATATCCATCCATAGAACCCCAACGATAAAAACTGGAGAAATACAACAATATTAGTTACAAAGTACTCCTTTAATACCAAATTTTTGCTTTCTTCTTCTTTTTTTTTTTTTTTTTTTTTTTTTTTTGAAAATAGTCGATTTAAAAAATAAGTTTAGAATTTCTTTTAAATTATTTTTTCATTTCAAGTATACAAAAGAACAGAATTTTAGTATTAAGAGAGTAATCAAAAAATAGAATTATTATTTTAAGCACAGAATGATGTTGCTTTAAATTAACTAGCAAGATAAAGATGGAGGGTTACATATATAGAAAATTCATTCAAATTGACATGGTAATAAAGTAAATAACTAATAAATTTGAGAGAGAGAACTGAGAAACAAGTAATTTATTATTATTATTATTATTTTTCACACAAAAATGATGTTTATACAAGTATTAGCATTTGGAAAAATGTTTTACAATTAATAAACAATAGCGATTTTTTTTTTTTTTGATATAGGTAAATCTTTTACTCGTCCTCAGGTATTATTATTATTATTATTATTTTTTCCTCAGGTATTATGATAATTCTTAATTCATATTGTTCGTTTCGGGTAAAAGATTAGGACTTGTACTTCAACAATATATTGAATCCATGCCATTAATGGTGCGTTTACATACTCGTAATCGGAATGAGATGGAATCGGAATGAAATGAAATCAGAATGAGCTGAAATGAGAATGGTAAATCGGAATCTAGGAATCAGAATCGGAATGAAGCAGTATTACTATTAATGTGTTTACTTTGTCCAGTAATCGGAATGAATTGTTAAAAAGTTACAAAAATAATTTTAGTTATAATTATATATTAATTTATTATTAATTTTTGATGAATTAAATTACTCAATGTTAATTATTCTTTTATTAAAATATTAAATATTATTTTATTATTAATTATTGATTATTAATTAATAATTATTATTTTATTATTTAAATATTAATTAATTATTACTTTAGTAATTAATTATTAATGTATAAATTACTAAATATTATATTATTTTTTATTAAAATATTAAATATTATTTTATTCTTAATTATTATTAATCATTATTAATTATTTATAAATTAAGTATTAATTAAGTAAAATTAAATTAATTAATATTAATGTATTAAATTACTAAATATTAATATATTCTTTTATTAAATTATTATTTTATTAAAATAGTAAATATTATTTTTTAGGGTTATTTACGTTTTATTACTAAAGTTATGATGAAATAACAATTGGATATTATGAATATTAACATATTACATTTTACTACTAAACTTATACAAAATTTAATATTTTACTACTTTTCCATCCAAACCGTTAGTTGACCGTCAGTTGACCATGACATCATGCTGACATCCTCAAGATAAAAAAGTCTTAACCCATACATTATTATAAATTATAAATATTCTAAAAAAAAATGAAGGGTAATGTCTGATGGGGTTTTATGGCGGAAAACCGGTAACGCAACGGAATAGTGGAAAATCAAAATTTTCCGATTTCAAAATTTTTATCGGATCAATTAAATAAACTTATTTATTTAATTATCCAATTATCAAAATCTGAAAAATTACACAAGAGATCAAATTTCTTGGTAATTACCGAATTTCCCTAAAACTTTGTAAATTGATCATTTTAGTCCAAAAATTGTCAAATATAATTTTGGATGATTCTAAATCATTTCTAAAATAATTTTCAACATATCCAATACATCAAAATCAGATTTCACACAAATCCCCAAATTTAAGCTAATTGCCGTGAGCGCCCCAATTTTTCAATTAATTATAATTTGATCCATTTTGTTCAAAACATGCCAAGATCAAATACAATCAACCCAAAAATTTACATGCATCATATACACTCCATAATACATCACATATATGAAAAGCCCCTATTTTGGAATGGGTTATGAATAGGGATGGCAATTTCCGGATCCGGACCTTCCCCGGGTCCGGTTCCGGACCCGGGTAAATATTCCCTGGTCCGGACCCGGGTAGACCCGGTCCGGACCCGGTTACCTGGATTCTTTTTTTTGTTAATTTTTTTTAAATTTTTTTAAAAATTTTAATTGTATTATTTTATATTCATATTTGTATTTTATTAGTTTTATTTCAATTATTTTAATTTTTTATTAAATTCTATTATTTTTATATATATATGCCCATATATATTATATTTTTTATTAAAATCAAATTTATTTTTTAATTTATTTTTTAATTTTTTCCGGACCCGGGATCACCCGGGTCTTAATATTAAAGACCCGGGTCCGGATTTTTTGATTCCGGACCCAGGTCTACTCGGACCCGGGTCGTCCGGGTCCATGCGGACCCGGGCCGGGTCCGGGTATTTTTTCCATCTCTAGTTATGAACCCTAATTTTTCAATTTCATCAAATTGACCAATTTTACCAAATCTTTAAAATCCAACACTTTAATCCATTCAATATTTCACCAAACAAGTCTCACCAATTTGAAATAATTCTAAAACAATTATAGGTCACCAAGGAGTGGCTCAACAACTCTATAATGAAAACTTTGATTTTCAAATAATCAAAAGTAAGCATTTAAAATAATTTTAAGCTTACTTACATGTATCAATCTTTCATCAAAGTTCACAAACAAATAAACACAAACCATAAGAGAATAGAGAACATCCAAGCAACACAAAATGATGCCAAGCATGTTAGAAACTATTTTCATGTTGAAAGCTTTAAAGAAAAACTTACAAATACCAATTATTTCCAAGCTTTTTTCCTTTAGGCTTCAAGCTTTTCTCTCAACTTTCTTTTATGTTTATTTTTGTGTATTTGAACTTACGAAACCCTAAAATGAAACAAAATAATTTATATCTCACCCAACTAGCTTGGCTGAATTTTGCACAACAAAATATATAGATATTTCATTTTTTGTTTCAATTAAAGGCTTTATCAACTTGTAAGCTTTATCATTAAACCATTTAATGAATTCCTTAAAGTCAAATAAAGCAACTAAAAACATTTCCATAATCATCACAACTTTAAGATATTTATATTTTAATTAATTTAATCATTTAATAATTAAATAATTAAATAATTATTTAAATACAAATATATTAAATATATGTATTATATTTACATTAAATATCAAATACATATATATTTATGATATTAATCAAATATTTAAATTTGACAATTAATTAATGTGTATTTGATAAAATCTATCATTAAATGCAAATAGACAAAAAATTAGGAAATGAATATTGGGTCCCTTCACATGTATTTTTCGTTTAACCTTTAAACGACTTATAAATAATCAATATTATTTATAAATGTTGCCATAGTGCTATACAAGTATATTTCATTAGTGAGACTCTCTAAATTCAAGCATATCCATCACGAAATCCAATTTCGTGTCCATAATTTACCCACCCGTAAATTATGACGACCACAGATAAACTCACTGAATCATACATGTCGATGTCATGACATATGTATAATTCATCCGTCACAGGTATCTGGATATATCCCAGAGATATAGATGCAAACGTCAAATCTCTATAGGGACTATCCTGTCAACGTCTCTATTAGCAATCTCAAAAAGAACATTTAGAACTGACTTCTAAAATGTACCACATGCCCATAGTTTTTATCTGATTGCTAATCATATATGGACTACCTATGCTCTGTACACAAAACTGACGGATCCTATCTCGACACACACATGACACCCTGAGGATCTATCCACACCCAACGAACATGCGGAGGTCTGATCTAAATAGACCGGTGACGTGACTGCCATCTAAGTGTGGAAGATATCTCATGTGCCCACAGTGGTATCTCAAGTCTAAGAATCACAAATTCTACTCAACCCGTGAAGATTCTTATTGACGTTGGTATACCATCCATTAAAAATCTTCGGTGAGTCGTTCAGTGTTTATCCGCTATAAACACCTACAAGTCTATACGAGTCCCCAAGACTCATGGTTCATTGAAAAATCATTGGAATCATATATTCCAGTATACGACATGTATCGGTCTCAGCAGGTTTACTTTACTGACCAAGTAGTGTAAATCTTGACCAGGAACTGTCTAAGAATGACAACGTCATGATACAATTCAATGTCAGTTGCGACGCTTTTGCAATAGTATCATGACTAATCATTCTAAGGTCAATTACGTATTTACCATATTAAAAGATATATTATATTATAGAAACTGCTCATTTCATTCATAATAAAATGTTTTACATAAGTATTTTCAAGGAAATACAAACGGGAATTGGCGCTCTGAGCACTAACCCCAACAATGTCGTCATTATTAAAGGAAGAACGAAAATAAAAACCTAAAAAAGATATTGACTCAAAATTCTCCATATAGCCATTCTAACTTTTAACTTATTGTCATCTCCATTAAAGGCAGCAACCCTTCGAAATTCATGAAAAAAGCACTGGAGAATAATCTATCAACGATAGTTTATTAAATCTATCCCGCGAAAGAAAAGTTTTTTTCATTGTTGGGGTGATTCCATCGGTAACCAAGCCAACTGTGGGTGAGGTAAATTGGCATTTGATTTAGTATGGATCCTCTCAATTTGGCATTTGGAGGATTTTGTACGTCTAAATTGCTCAAAATCTTTGACAGCGATTATAATTTTTATCTGTCTAAATTGCTTAATGTAACTGAACTGAGTTGACAGGTAATGTTAGGTGTTAATTCTTATATTGGGTTGATTAATTGATTGCATTGCATGATAGATACAAATTCGTTGGGCATATTTCAGAAACTTTGATTATATGGAGAATATTGGAAATAATGATTATTGTGTATATCTCTTTTATTGTTATACTTTAAAATATTTTGGTTATTATGAGAATTTTAATTATTAAATTATTTGGTAAATTAAATTCTTTATTTTGTTGGGTTATATGGATAATTTAGAGACTAAATATTTTTATAAATGTGATTGTTGATTGTATCTCTTTTATTGTTATATATAAGATTTAGATATGTTTTTTAAAGGGTATAATTATAATTTTCACTTTTATTTTATTTTGAGGATAAAACATTCTTTTTAAAGGTCAACTAACGGTTTGGATGGAAAAATAGTAAAATGTTAAATTTTGTATAAGTTTAGTAGTAAAGTGTAATATGTTAATATTCATAGTACCCAATTGTTATTTTATTATAATTTTAGTAGTAAAACGTAAATAACCCTATTTTTTTATTAAATATTGATTAATTATTAATGTATTTTATTTATTATTTATAATTAATATTAATTAATTATCTTAGAAATAATATTGTCATTCCCATCAATAATGGGAATATGAATCATATTCCCATGGGGTGGTGGGAATGAGATTCTCATTCCCCATTCCCAAATTTATGGGTCCCACCCCATTTTCATTCCCATTTTTATTCATTTTTTGAAAATAAAACAACCTTATTAAAAATGATTCCCATCCCACCATTCTCATTACCGTCAAGTAACTTAAGCCTTTTGAGGTCCTTCCTTCAACCAACCATGCTAGTGTGCCCTGAAACAAGTAGCGAGATCTCTATTCCCACTACTAAGCGAAGCCCTTAGGGCAACAAGAAGCAACCTACTCTTTATAGCTAGGAAGACTAACACTTTATTTTTGCTGTTTTCAATTTTTTACCAATTATATTAATTTATTTACAGCGCTATCTACACTCACTTTCATAGTCTACAAATATATTCATATAAATATTAGGATCTTATCAATCCTAAAAAAATAAAAAATAAAAAATACTTTGATAATAGATGCGAGAAGACTCGAAACTTAATCCGAACACTAAAACTACTGTATAAAAATCACTCGTCCAAAAAGTAGTAATCAATCCATGCACTTTTCATAATAACAGCATTATTCTAATATTATTCTATACTATCAAAACTTTAGTTAAATAAAGTGATTGAGGTGAGTTCTTAAGTAAGAGATTTACATTTTTAACATTATGGAAACTGCAGTGCATAGATTAAATGTCATTCTCCTTGAAGAATTATGAGAAGTCATGGAAGATTAAAGGAAAAAAAAAAAAAGGCAAGAGAAGAAAGAGAAAGGTAGTAAGAATATTATAAGCTAGCTGAAACTGGCCTCGTCTACACTGTATTGGGCAGTGAGCTGCCTTTTTGCAAACCATCTCTCTCTCTTTGTTGTAGATTCTCTTCTTTGAATACTCAATCTTCATGTTTCTTTTCTTCCTTTCAATATTAATTTAATTACTCTCGTCAAACACTGAGATAGAAAAAGAAAAGAAAAGAAAAAGTCTTAAGCTTCTGATAATCTTCTGATGTCAGAGTGATGATCAGAATTCTGAGCATTAATTTGTTTTAATAAGATCGGGAAAATATAGTGGAAAAAAAAGAAGGAAAAAATGTGGGATCTCAATAATTCTCCGCAGAAAACATTCATGGATGGGGATGATGAAAGGAGCAAACAAGTGGGATCCGTTTCGAATTCAAGCTCTTCAGCTGTGGTAGTCGAAAGCGGGCCCGATGAAGAAGTTGGTGATGCGGAGAGAAGATTAAGTTTAGAGAAAAGGAGCAACAGTCGTAAAATATTTGGTGTATGCTTATCGTCTCATGAAGGGGAAGAAGAAGCCATGGAGATTGAGGAGAGTGAACCGCCGGTGACGACCCGGCAGTTCTTCCCAGTTGATCATCAGGAGCAGCAAGAAATGGGGGACGCATCGAGTGAAGCAGCTGGAGGGTTCGTGTACCCTCGGGCTAACTGGCTTGGTTTCAAGTTCTGCCAATCGGAGCCTATTGATGAGTCCGGAAAATCTGTTGAAGCTCCTCACTCTCAGCCTGTGAAAAAAAGCAGGCGTGGACCAAGGTCAAGGAGTTCTCAGTATAGAGGCGTCACGTTTTACAGAAGAACCGGAAGATGGGAGTCTCATATTTGGTTTGTAATTTTTTTTTATTGTTCATGAGAGTGCAACTTTCCATATATATTTATTTTTGGTCTCTATTTTATATTTTTCAGAATTTTCTTTATGGTTTTTCTTTCAGGGATTCTGGGAAGCAAGTTTATTTAGGTATGTGGTAGGGGAAATTTTCAAGTTATTTTGTATTTTGATTGTTGGAACAATTAATATGTTATGTGTGTATCTTTTGCTGATGATTGTTAGATGAGTGTTTCCTGTTTGTTGTAGGTGGATTTGACACCGCACATGCAGCTGCTCGGTGAGTTAATAATAATTGTTCCCTATATATTCTTTTACAATATATTTTTTTTCTTTTAAAATTTTGTTGTTAAATTGAAAGAGATTTTTTTTTTTTTTTTTTTTTTTTTTTTTTTTTTTTTTTTTTGCAGTGCATATGATAGGGCAGCTATCCAGTTCCGGGGAGTGGAGGCAGACATAAACTTTAGCATAGAAGATTATAAGGATGACTTGAAACGGGTAAGAGAGAGAAGCAAAAAGAAAGAAAGAAAAAGAAAGAAAAGGAAGTGGTCTATAAGTTTTAGAGAAACGGATAAATGCATCCCAATTTTTACTGAAATTGTAACAAAGACACCAATATTCATTTAAAAAATAATCATACAATGATTTTTGTAAATAATTAAAAAATAAAATTATTAAAAGGAGTTTATATGATCATTTTTCAAATAAAGGAGATTTTTATAACTATTTGAAGCAAATGTTGGGGTTTATTTATTCTCTGAGTAATGATATATATATATAAATTTTTACTTAAAATTTCTACACCATTCTCACTGTAACTACAGTGAAATACAGTAACTCACTGTAGTTACAGTGAGAAAGGTGTAAAAACTTTAAATATAACTTTAAGTATGTTTATCATTTTTGTTATTCTGATGCGCAAGTTTTATCTTAACTTGAACAGTATAGTCGTTGAAGATAATTTTCCTTTATAATACACATATATATTTATTTTGATATTATGATACATATGAAGAAAGCATACGATTGAAGATACGTTTCCTTTATTATATTTCTCTCTTTTTTGTCTGTTCTTTTGATAATATGATACATACGAGGAAAGCATATGAGTTTTACACAAGGAACGAACCTTGTAATGTTGTATGATAGCAGAAGAGCGATTTAACAAAGGAGGAGTTTGTCCATGAACTTCGCCGACAAAGCACCGGTTTTCCTAGAGGAAGCTCCAAATATAAAGGAGTTACTTTTCATAGATGTGGAAGATGGGAAGCTCGTTTGGGCCAATTTCTAGGCAAAAAGTAAAAACTTGCTATGATATTATCTCTCTTCACTCTCCATTCTCCGGTGCTCTAAAAATCTGATGCAGAGTAATTTAATCCTGGTTTCAGGTACGTTTATTTGGGCTTGTTTGACACAGAGATCGAAGCAGCAAGGTCAGTGAGTAATTTTCATTTGTAATTCTCTCTCTCTCTCTCTCTCTCTCTGGAATTATGATAAATTAATGCCACTTTAAAATTTCTGGTATATTTCTTGTAGGGCTTACGATATAGCTGTGGTTAAGTGCAATGGCAAAGACGCTGTCACTAACTTTGGTCCCAGCTTGTATGGAGATGATCAGCTTAACGCCTCTGGTAGGTAATTAGTAAATAACTTTATATATATATATATATATATGCCTATGATAGTTATGTTTAGAATCTTCGTCAGGTCATGGTGCCGACCACAATCTAGATTTGAGTCTGGGAAATTCAGCTACTAAGCAAAGCGGCATAGACTATGCTAATAGGAGGCAAAATACGGGATTGGATCGGCCTTGGTCTTCCTTGCCCTATGAATCTGACTGGCACAATGGACGTTTTAGGCCTCAGGTTTACACACTTAAACTCGATCACCATCACCATATATTGATTATTTTCATTATTTGGTTCATTGATTTTTAAGCATTATGTGTTTTAATTTAGCAGCAGCAAGAAGGATGTAGAAGCGACCATGATGTAGCATTCGGGAGAAATGGGTATAGCGAGGCTGAAACTATGCAACTTCTCAGCCGAACCCATATTCAATCTCCAGCTTCATCATCGTTCAATAAGTCCAGTGACATGCAAAGATATGAGCAATTCAGGGGACCGGGAGATTCTCATAAAAAAATGGTTCCTCCACATTGTAACCAATCAAATTATCAAGTAGGTAAAGATAAATTTTCAAATTTATAACCAATTGGATACCTTGAAATCTAGTCCATTTTTCACCAAGTTTTCTTTTCCAATTTTGTAGACTCAGTTGATTCCAAGCAGCAGTAAGAGAGGCCAAATTGGGAATGATCTTTCACTGAACTAATGATCATAATCAACAATGGCATTCCGATCCTCATGTGTTTGTAACTGCTGCAGCATCATCAGGATTCCCTCAGCAGCAGATTAGATCCTCTCACTCTCAGAAGTGGCAGTAGATAAATGGGTATCATTCTCTCATGAGCCCCCCCAAGAATAGACATATAATCTTCCTCTCAATTCATCAGGAAATGCTTTCTTCTTGTAAGCATCTAAAATCATCAATTGTAATATCAATTTCACTGGGAAAGATAAAAATATTAAAATCCCTACTTCCCTCTGAGTATTAGTAGGTCAATCAGTCGAAACTAACAAAGGGGCGAAATCTTCAACTATAATTTTTTTTGGCCTGATAATATAACGATACCATTTATATATGTGAGTGTAAATGCACTGCGTTTTTGAGGTAAAAGATGGGGTGAAAATCTAAGATTCTGTTTTCAAGAGCGTATAGTTGGGTTACTTTCAAATCATGAGTCCTAATTTAGGAATACATTTTTTGTAAATACTTAAAATAATCAAAATTTTACCAATTTTATTTAATTTTAAATGGAATGATTTAACAATGAATTTTTCAACATTTAAAAATAATAATATAAGATTAGATTTTCAAGAGTGATTCAGGTATTTAACATGAAAGTTTGGAGCTGGTGGCTTGGAAATATATTCGGATGGTGATGAGTAGTCACTGTCATTTGCGTCCTTTGAATCAGTACTATTGTCCAAAGCAGTCAGAAAATGCTATAATGACGACAAGGACCTAAACCACTCAAATTACAAATCCAAGATATATCCATGTATCCATCTTATCCATGTATCTTGCCGAGAGTGACCCATATGCTTTATTTCATCAAGGTATGATTAACATAAATTTACGCATATGTTCACGCACTCAAAACCAATATTTCTAGAATCGATCTTAAGATCGAAACGGTTAAGTAAAAAATTTAATATGTTATTTGATCGATCGGCTGAATCGTATCCAAAAAATTGATAAAATCGACTTATGTAATAAATAATTTTATTTAATTAAAAATTAAAAAAAAGATCGATTTTGACTTTTTTGGTACGTTGATTTTTTTTTTTATCTTTGACTGGACCGAACTCACAACCAATTCCCAGTTTAACTGGTCGAATCGACCGGTCCAATCCGATTCTGAAAACATAGCTCAAAACAAGACACGTCTGGGAACATATGCTTTATTTCACAAACTGATACTTGAAGTGTGTTTTAGAATGACAAAATACATGAATATTTGTCATAATAGAAAATGGTGAGATTGTTGATATATTAGGTCTCACACCATGTATTGATTTTTGATGATAACAAACTGTTTATCAAGAACATAATGGTAAATGTGTTGGGGTAAATACAGAGGAAGAGCACTGACATACGAAATCGACTTTTAAAATAATTTTCAGATGAGATATTAACTGGTATCATATACATAATTTATGTAACTGTTAGACAATTATGACCCATAGCATCACTATTTGTACAGAACATGGTGTTATTGTACAAATTAACTATGTGACAAAAGAAATTGCTCTTTTATCATTTGTAATTGGATTACCGGGATATATAAATGATAAAAGTCTATATGATTAGTTCCAGATTAATAAGATATGAGACAATATTAATCCACTAAGGTTTAATCATTAAAATATCTCTAGTCGTAGTATTATCGAGATTGGACATCGATAATGCGGAATAGACTAGTATTGCACTTGTGCGTGTTATGGGAGCATAACGACATAGTTCTCATATATTTGGGTATTGGATACTCATGCAAGTGTAATAGGATGTTGTGTTTACCAATGGTACGGAAACAGCTTCGCTCTGGATAGACCCCTCGGAATTCCATGGGTAGTATGACTATGTGTCTACGGAAGTCCGAATCAGGGTAGGTGTATTTGGTCTTAACTTGAGACTTGCATCGCTAATACTTGCGACAATCAATATACTTTGGTTTTGGTCGTCCATGGCTTTAACAGGTTCTGTGTACGCCTCTTCTGGGTATATTGAGAATCGTAGTGTATTGGGTGTGATGTCAAGATGGAAGTATCACTTCAGTCATATGGAGATGATGATCACGTAGGATACAGAACTAGTACTCTTATGTACTGCAGTCATCGGGATAATATGACTAGGCCATGCTTATCTGATTATAGAGACTAGTTACCAGAGATCCGATATATGCTTCGTACGGGGCAGACACAATTCCAGCCCCAGGCCTAGCATGTGACATCCGATACTGGATCGTAATACGCAATACTATGTATACTACGCCTGATACATATTATATATTCCTTTAAGAATATTTCTGGAGAATTGGGTAGGCACGGTGCTTTGCTAGAAGCCAACCATGCCTCGTAAATCGGTAAAAACGTAATACTAGGTACGTACGTGTTCGGATAGTCCGACGACCGGATTTACTGCCAACATATCCAGGGATCTCATGGGTCGCTTCCCGAAGATCACCGATGACGTATGACTCCCACATAATTAATCTGAGATTAATTATAAGAGAGAAAATTAATCTAGGATTAATTACGGAGAATTTTATTTGGGATAAAATTCTATTTAAAGAAAGAGAACGATTAATTTGGAATTAATCGATAAAATAATATATTCGATATATTAAACGAAATTAGATTTCTTCGCGGAATTAAAATTAGATTTTAATTCGGGCGAACAAGTTAATTTAGAATTAATTCGCTAGCGACGTGAATAGTAATTTTGCTAGGCATAATTATTTAATTAAATTTGATTTAATTACGTCGCAACGAAAAATTCGTTAATTCAGAATTAGCGAATCCGAGCCCGGGAGTGTTTGCGGGCCTACTCGGATTTTGAATTAAAGTGGGGCCCGCACAAGTCACATCACCTAGTCTATCTCATCACATTTTTGTTGATGGAAGTAGTTGGATTTGATGGTAACTTGAAAAACACTCTTTGTCATTTTGGAATGACTAATACCAAAAGTTTGGTTTTGGTATATGATAATTATTTTTTTGAAATCAATTATACATTACACAAAACAACTCTCTCTCTCCCAATTCATGCCTTGGGCGTGAACATCATCTCCTTCCTCTCCCATTTGTCTTGGCCGAATGGTCTTCCTCTTTCTCTCTCAAGTTGGGCTTGAACCTATGGTTCATTCTCTTTGATTTTTGATTCAAAAATCATGAATGCTAGCACATCTAAGGAGTCTTACAAAGGTGATAGGGAAACCAATCATTGAGCTTGGAATCAACACTCAAAGCTTGGAGCTTGAAGATCAACACAAGGAGCACAACAAAGGGCTTGGCCGAAACTCAAGGAGGAAATTTTTTGTTGTCTACACATCCATTTAGCCGATCAAAGTGAGTATTTCCGCCACTTTACTTTGATGTATTCACAAGTTTCATTGCTTAATTGATCTTGGTTTGACCTAGAAAACCCAACAATGGTATCAGATAAATTATTGAGCATGAAATTGAATTTAGGGTTCTTGAACTTTAATTTGGGTATTATTGATTTGAGCATGTTTTAGGCAAATTGTTTGTTTGAGCATGCTTATAATATGTTAACTTTGAGTTGTGCATGATCAATTTGAAGAAAAAATTAATTGGATTAATTTTCCCCAAATTTGAGGCTTGGCCGAATATGTGAAGGAACCCCAGCTCTTGGTGATTTTGAATTTTAGACAATTGGATATGTTTAAAATGCATGAGATATATTAGTTTGTGATTTAATTGGATTGAAATCAAAATTGATATAAAAAATCCCCTATTGCCGAGAGCTTAAGAGCATGTTGGGATTGATTTTGCTTCAATTTGTGTTGGACATAAGTTGATTAATTAAAGCATGTTGTGTAAATTGGTATTTTGGAAATGTTGATTTAAATAATTAATTATGGCTAATACACTTTAATTGATTAAATTATGATATTTGGAATATTGGAATTTAATTAGTTTGGCTTAATTTGGAATTGGGCTAAAAATGTTGTATTTGGGCTTAATGGGCTTGGTTGGGCCAAGTTTGGTTTAGGTTAATTGGTTGGAACCAATTGGGCCTAAAACCATTTCCATAAAGTCCAAATATAATATAATGTGCCTTTAAAATTTTAATTGGGCCTAATGGGCCTAAATTGATTTTTGGCAAATGATGATTCCTTATTGGGCTTTGGTTGCCAAAGTCCATATCTTATAAATTAATTGAAAGCCCATTGGAATTTAATTAAATTGATATTGAATGTTAATTGGGCTTTGAGACCCGTTAAGATTAGATTTAGAATCTAAATCGCAAAGGTCATTAATAAAGTGTAATTATTTAATTTGGAATTAAATAAAGAATTAGTATTGAATACAAATTAAATTGGATTTAATATTGTAGTTTGATATAATTCAAGAATTCGTACTTTGAGTACTTATTCTTAAACGAGTTGGACTCGCGCAAATCAAATCGTTGTTTGAACATTGGATGATCATTAATTAAAGATTAATTAATTGGATTAGATTGATTGATAACATGCTTTGTGTGAATACATGGATGTGATGTATGAATAATGTATATCAGATGGATATTAGATGGGTGAGGGCAATTTTGGAAATTGTTGTAATAAATTTAGAATTTATTAAATTGGACCTGCGTGTCCAGCCTATTACCTATTGACTCTTTGTATTTCTCTTCTCACCTATTCCCTTCAATGTAAATGAGGTTTCTTAAGAAGTGTTATGTAATTGGGTAGAAGTAAGATTTGTGCTAGCGGGAGAGAGGAAATGGAGAGATTTGTTCTAGGAACAAAATATTTTAAATATCCATCCGTATATCATTATTAATTTATTTATCGTGCCTTATTATGCTTTTAGAATGCATGCTTAAGGGTGTATGATGAGACCTAATCAAAGATAATAAATTGGTTGCCAATTACGCGAAAAACCCTCAACAAATATTAAGCGCTTTCCTTCTATTGAATGATTCATTCTCAAGATCCAAGATTGGCACTGGTTTGTTGGCCAAAGTCAAGACCTTTGTCCATCGCGGATGTGGTTGAATCATGAAGGCTTTGTTCCATATCTCATGTCTTGTCCAAGTTGTGATTTTTTGGCCAAAGTCAAGATCACTTCTTGTCCATCGACATCGATTACGAAGCTTTCCAAAGTCAATGGGTCCCGCTTAACTGGAATCATTAAGCTTGTTGTGCCAAAGCCAAGGCTTAGTTGATTCAGAGGAAAAAAGGTTAGGGAATATATTGGATATATTGGCATATATTAGATATATGTTTCGGATTTTGATGTCCACCTATTGGATCTAGGAATTGGATGAGATCCAATTGATCTTAGAGATCTACCTAGTTAAATATCATACAGCTTGTTGGCCAAAGTCAAGGTTGTGTGTTATTTAACGGGATCCTAGCCCACTAGGAAACTAGATTTCCCAAGTACTCAACAGAGGGTTAGAGGCTCGCCGAAAAATAGTGGGAGGCAAGTATTAAATTTACAATTTCGTTTAGATACTTGCCAATACTCGCTCATTTCAATTTTTCGTCATTAATTTAAATATATATTAGTTGGACTAATATTTAATCGTTGTTTTAATTAAACAGTTGGACTGTATTCAAACTATTTCAATTTATAGTTGATTATATAATTGAATTATAGTAATCAATATATTTGAATTTAACCAATCAAATTATAGTTGATTATATAGTTAGACTATAGTAATCATTATATTTAATTGTACCCGAAATCGTTGATTGGATAGTTGGACTATTGAAATCAAGATTACTGAAAGATTAACGTTTAAAACATAATCCTATGTGAAAATGTCTTTAAGCGGCTTTAATTTTCAAATTGGAAATAAAACCTCAGGATAGTCCTGGGAACTGAGAAGTTATTCTATTTGATAGAGCAACCATTTGGGCCTGAGCCCGGAGTTGAGCAAATAGTAGAACATGATCTTTGGAAGATTCATGTGATGATAACTTTAGTGCTCAATCCATTATGTTTAATGCAATGACACTTTAATTTCGTCGTCTGAATTAAGGATTAGATCCTTATACCATGATGATTGAAATTAAAGGATCTTCATAGATCTATACTTAGATCTTAGAAGTACAAATTGCAAAAGAAGTTCTTTCGCTCGTGTATGTCAGATGGTACATCTGTCGAGCACAAGGTGTCGCAGATGATTGCTGACATCGATCAACTAGGTTAGCTGTGCATTACCTACGTGGCTGAGACTACCAAAGATTTGATCTTATAGTCTCTACCCAAAAGCTGGGGCAGGTTCATTATGAACCAAGAGTAAACTCTTAGAGAGTTGACGGCCATGCTTTAGCAGGCAAAGCCAAAGCTTCTAAAAGGGGCAAAGGCAAAATCATTACAGTCTTCTAGGAAGACAAAGGACATATCCCAAGATGTCTGCCTAAACTGTGGCAAACGGGGTCACTGAGAGCGTGACTGTCGTATGGACAAGGGATACATGAAGGAAGTGAAGAGGGGCAAGGCTCCGGCTTCAAGTATGTTTGTCATAAACATGTTCACTATTAGTTTCAAAATTGGATTTTGATATTAGATGTGGTACATAAATATATGTACTGATGTGCAGAATCTGCTGATAAGCAGGAGACTGACTTCAATTGAGATCAATCTGCGAGTCGGAAATAGGACGAGAGTCACTGTTTTAATCGTAGAATCCTAAGTTTAGGAACTACCTTTCGGGTGTGTACTTAAATTAGGAAACTGTTATAATGTAACTAGTTTGACTAGAAACATTATCTCTATATCTAAGTTTAACACGTTGCGGGTATACCTTTATATTCTAGAACACTAAAGTGTTTTATTTTATAAAGATGATATTGAGATAAACACATTAGATGTGAATAACAGTATTTATATTTTGAATATAAATGAATCTCATGCATATGACATGACAAACAAATAGCTCAAACTGAATTAATCAGATGAGACTTATTTGTGGCATTGTTGTCTGGGACACATTAAACAAGACTCGTATATCCACACTTTTGAAGAGTGGGTACTATGACGGATTTAATTCAAGTCAAATGATGTCTACGAATCTAGTTTATTAGGCAAAGTGCCTAAAACACATTTTACTTGGTAAAAGTGCAAGTGCCACAGATCTGTTAGCCCTTGTTCATAGTGACGTAAGTGGGCCAATGTCTAGCTAGGCTAGAGGTGGATATGAATACTTCGTAACCTTTACAGATGTGGCATCGCGTTATGGTTATGTGTTTTTTGTGAAACATAAATCGGAAACTTTTGATAAATTCAAAGAGTTTCGACACGAAGTATAAAACAGACCGGCAAAAGTATTAAAATATCACGATTGGACCGTGATGAAAAATACTTAAGCAATAAGTTTCTTAATTACTTGAAAGAATATAGTATTCTTTCAATGTGGACTCTTCACGGAACACCTCAATTTGACGGTGTGTCCGAACAGAGAAACCGAACATTGTTGGACATAGTAAGGTTAATTATGAGTCGCTCTGAGCTACCATTTTCCTTCTAGGGATAGACATTTAATAGTGTAACACTTATTTTGAATAAGGTTCCATGAAAATCTGTTAGACAGATTTCATATTAGATATGAACAGGAAAAAAACCAGGTTTTCTCATTCCTGAAGATTTGGGTGTGCTGGGCATATGTTTGGATGATACCAAACTAGAACCCAAATTGGATAAGTGCCTAATTTGTAATTGGTTATCCTAGGGAAACCAAAGTATAGTACTTAACTCTGGGTTGTAGGTGTTGGAATATGGATTGTTCCTCTGTCTGTTGAAATTGTTGACAAAATTCACCGTCTCTTCAAGTTGGTTCGGCTCTGGTGCTCCTTCATATGGTGAACTTGTGGATCCAGTGGTAAGAGTCTCCATAAATTTGCATATCTGATCCAGCTTGGCGTTGACTGTTGTATTGGCTCCACTTTCATAACTTCCTGCAATTCTTTGGATCATGCTCATTTTTGTTGGCCACAAGGAATTGTTGTTGGCCATTTATTCGATTAGGTCCCAAGCTTGATCTTCTTCTTTTTCCATTAAAGCTCCTCCAGCAGCAACATCGATTGTGGTTCTCATCAGTCCAGAAAGTCCATTATAGAAAGTTTGGACTTGAAGCCATTTTGGAATCTCATAGTGAGGACATTTCCGGAGCAAATCTTTGTACATTTTCCAAGCTTCGTAGAGAGTTTCTGAGTCTTGTTGTACAAAGGATGTGATGTCATTCCTCAGCTTTCCAGTTCTGGCTGGTGGAAAGTACTTTGCAAGAAATTGGTGGCTAAAGTGTTCCAAGTTGTGATGGAACCTGCTGGTAGTGAATGTAGCCAATATTTAGCTCTATCATTCAAGGAGTATGGAAAAACACGCAGTCTCATTGCTTCTTCAACTTCTCGGTTGTAATTGAAAGTACCGAAAACTTCCAGGAAGTTGCTGATGTGAGTATTAAGATCTTCAGTTGCTTTCCCCCCAAATTTCACTGACTGCTAAATCATCTGAATACATGTTTTGATGTCACCCGCATTTACTGGTAAGGGAGGAAGTACAATACATGAAATGAGTCTGTCAACCACCAGAATGATTCTGTCTCGAATGGGAATTGATGGTGCAACTTCCAAAGGTTCATGTTCCATGTTGACTAAAGCTTCTTGGCCTTCTCGCCTTTCCCTTCTCAACTGTCTTATGGTTCTTTCAATTTCCGGGTCAAGCGGTCGAAGTTCAAAGCTTTTGGTTCGTCTCATGAAGTTTCTGAGAACCTGAAACACAAGAAAACAAAAATAGTAAGTAAAAGGAAATTAGAAATAAGTAAAGGTATCTAACCTCTAAACTAATAGTGAAAGATAAATAAGTCCCCGGAAACGGCGCCAAAAACTTGACCGGTGCTTACACACACGCGTATAACGCAAGCGCACGTATCGTTCAAGTAGTATAAAAAGTATCGATCCCACGAGGACTTAATACCTAATCTATTAATTTTATGAGGTCAAATGATTACTAATATCTAACAAGTTGATTGATTGATTTGAAATGGTGATGATTCTAAATTTAAAAACAAGTAAATAAAATTGCACGAAAGTAGGTTTAAGAAAATTCAATATTAGGAAACTATCTAGGGTTGTGAATTGACCGGTGCTTACACACACGTGTATAACGCAAGCGCACGTATCGTTCAAGTAGTATAAAAATTATCGATCCCACGAGGACTTAATACCTAATCTATTAATTTTATGAGGTCAAATGATTACTAGTATCTAACAGGTTGTTTGATTGATTTGAAATGGTGATGATTCTAAATTTAAAAACAAGTAAATAAAATTGCACGAAAGTAGGTTTAAGAAAATTCAATATTAGGAAACTATCTAGGGTTGTGAATCTTTCTAATATCTTTAAAAAGATGAAGTAGTTATTTCATGTTTGTGTAATATATCAGTTTACTAACTTGGAACACTAAATTATGCGAAAGCCTCTGTCGATGGTCAGACGCAAATACTCAGTATAACCCAATTGAACCATATGTCTTTGTCAACCAAATTACCTGGATTCATTAAGTTTAAGTTCCAATTATGGCTACCCCCGCCCGACAGGTATATGTCTATCCTGTAAGGAAATCTATTAAAGGGTTATCTATCCTCAAGGAAGATCGTAGGCTATTAAGTCTAAGGCTTAAACCTAAAATTCTTTTGTCAAGTTTATTTTAGATTTACCAGATCAATCTTATTAGTGACCAATTAACAAGACGCATTAAGCTTAAGACTTAATAAGTAAACCTTTAAATTACCCAAACTATAAAATAACCCCTTATAAACCGGTGATATTAGAATTCATAACAACCCCAGATAACTAACTTAGTTACGACACATAACTAGGGCTAGTAAAAACTTAAATAAAATAAAAGACATAAAGTAAAATGCTGAAAAGTAAATTGCTGAAAGTAAATGACGGAAAGTAAATGCTGAAATTAAATACTGAAAATTAAATGCTGAAAAGTAAATGCTGAAAGTAAATTACTGAAAAGTAAATGCTGAAAGTAAATTGCTGAAAAGTAAATTGCTGAAAGTAAATGCTGAAAGTAAATGCTGAAAAGTAAATAAAGTAAAAGTACAATAAAAGAAAATGCTGAGGTAAAATGATCCACTTTTATTAATTCTATTTTAGATATTTCCCTTAATATAATATATTAACTTTGCATGATAATTACCAACCAGCCATATAGGCGGTATCCAGATTAAGTCAAATTAATAATTACCAACCGACCAATCAGGCGGTATCTAATTTAGTCAGGTTAAAACCAATTTAAATAATTACCAACTGACCAATATGGCGGTATCCTCGTTAAGTCAGGTTTTAACTACTTTATATATTATAATTAAGGGAGATTAATCTAAATATTAGTAATAAAAGTTTTACCTTTTACCCCAGCAAAGGGGAGTTACCTCCTCATTACTGAAAAGTAAAAACTGAAAATTAAAGAAAGAAAAGTACCGTGCGTAAAAGTAAATTGCGGAAAGTAAAAACTGAAAAGTAAAGAAAAGAAAGTGCGAAAGCGGAAATTAATTACTGAAAGCTGTAAATAAACAAACAAGATACAATCTTCTTAGTATTCTTAAGGAATTCTTTAGAAGAAAGTATGAATTTACAAATGAAATGGCTTGGTATTTATAGGCAAAATTTTGCATCCATCAAATAATCCACCAAATCCATTATTAATTGCTCCACTAATTGCTCCACCAAATCCATTATTAATTGCTCCACTGATTGCTTATCATGTTTGGTGGTGATTTGATAATTTTTATTATTTATTAATTAATTTATTTTTTGCATTGAAAATGACTTTAATAATTACACACAACACACTTCTGGATGGTTCGTCAATTTCGGGCATGAAATCTTCAGAATTCGAAATTATTTTGTCTTTCAAAGTTGTAGATCTTTGAGTCTTATTTAATCTTGAACTTGAATCATCTCAATCCGATATCGGAATAAAATGTTATGACCAAAATACGACAGATGCGCAAAACTGGAATTTCCAAAACTGCACTTCGTTAAAACGCCCTTTCAAGTTTCCAATCTCCAAAATTAATATGTCAAGTCAAATTTTTGCCCTTATTTGACCCACATTTCGTCCTAAATGATTTCATTTTTTCCCAATATTATTTTATCTGCAAAATAAACTAAAACACATCAAAACGTTCATCAAACCCGAGAAACTAAACAAAATATTAAGTAAAAGGGGCGGTAAATATCGATATATTTTCCGCTCATCACACCCCCAAACCTAAGATTTTGCTAGTCCTCGAGAAAAACAACAAAATAAAATACAAGAAACAATTAAAATTAAACTAAGCCACTTTCGTATGGATCACGGTTGCATTTAGCATATGCAACAAGCCTTTAAACCCTTAGGTGTCCCTAGTGGACGAGTTATAGTCTCGTGAGGGCTTACATCAACGATACCCACAAACGTTTTACAAAAGTAAAAAGATAATAAAACTAATGCACACAAAAGCAAAAAGACAAGAGAAAAGAGAATAAAGAAGTTAGCGACTAATCAGGTGAAACTTCTACTCCAAGTTACTAGTTGTTTTCTTTCTTTCTAAATTACTGAATAAATAAATTCTCTGATTATATTTACCATTCTCCATATGCACAGCCGATAAAATATTAATCAACTCATTTTTGCCCACAACAGTCACAAGTGCAGTTGATAAGAGTGTAATATTTTTGTCCTAAAGTTTTATCAGAATTCACATATTTTGCAACAATGGAATAATTTTTCTGATTTTTCTCTTTGATTTTTGAATTTTTTTATTTTATTTATATACAAATCTTCCATCTATGTAGCGAGTGTTGGGTCGGTGGCTCCCAAACCAATTGGCTTTAGGACACCAGGTGTTAAGACACCCCTACAGACTTAATTACTCAGACTTCAGATATATATATTTTTGCAACATCTTTGATCCATGTAGCGAGCTTTGGGCCAGTGACTCCCAAACCAGTTGGCTTTAGGGCACTAAGTGTTAAAACACCTTACAGACTTAATAACTCAGAACTCATAAGTTTTTTTTTTTTTTTTTTTTACTCCATCGCTTTTTTTGATGCTTCCTCCAATTAAAATAGAGCACTGAATATTACAAACTTTTCAATTATAACTCATGTCCGTATGTTACTATGCATGTTGATAATACCTGCTAACTGAGCATATGAAGATCCATTTTAGTCAGTAATATGGAGAATTCACAAATTAAATAATTTAAAATGAAATAAACAAAAATTAACTTGTTCCGAATTAGGTTTGAGATACGTCTCAGGAGTGGAAACTCCTTACTCAGCTATCTCTTACCAATTTCACATTTTTAGTCAAAATAAAAACACAAAAAACGCAAAATATTTTTGTAATTTTTGAAAATTTTCAATTTTTTTTTTTTGTATTTTTCGAAGAATTTTGGACTAAAAATAAAAACAACACACCACTTCCCTCCCCCAAACCTAAATGAGACATTGTCCTCAATGTCTTAAACAATAGAAGAAGAGTTTAGAAGATAGTACCTGGTTAGCTGAAATTCTACATGAAAAGTTAAAGGTTAAGATCCAGATTAATCCGACGCCTCTTACCACGATCGTCCTCGGACCAATTTATCTTTGAAATGATAGGGTCGATTTGTGGTTCATAGGCTAAGATTTGGTCAATTAGATCTGGAGCAGTTCTGGTAGTAAAGATGAGTTCTATCATAGGTTTTGACACAAACCCATTTCTCCGGGCATCATCAAGAAACACACAAAGAAAATCATAAAATCCTTCAACGTTGTACAGTCCAAGCGGTTTCTGGTGTATGTTCAGGTTCGCCCAAGATAACACTGTAAAAATTTCCTCCAATGTACCCAAGCCACCTGGCAAAGCAATAAATGCATCAGCACGATTAATCATTTCCACTAGTCGCTCGGACATACCTGGCACAATAAGTTCCTCTCCGTTTGATGGTCCAATAAGATTTGCCTCTGCCAAGGGTTTTGGGATGATTCCCAAAACGTGACTGCCTCCTTCCTGTACGGTCTTTGAAACGATCCCCATTAGTCCAAGATTGCCACCGCCATATACTAAGTGCATATTCCTTGCAGCTAAGACTCGCCCCAATTCCTGTGCTGCTTCTATGTATTGTGGCTTAACACCAAAACTAGTACCGCAAAACACACAGATGTTTTCAACTCGTCTTCTTGAAGTGGCTTCCATTTTTTACTCTGGATGTCTTCAAAAGTGCAATGATGAGTTAAATTTATAATACCTGAAAAGGGTGAGTAAAATAATAGCACTAGTACCTGCCAAATGACAATTATTAATTAACAGTAAAATAAATCGTGATAGTCAAAAAGGTCTGGATCCTGTCGGAGAAAGTAAAAGAAAACAATAAAACAAATCACAATTATTAGGAAAAGACAAAGAGATATAATATGTACAAGAAAAGTAGCGGCTTGATTGACGTCTATGCGTTAGGGACAAGCTTCCCTTCCAATTTTCTTATAAATTGGCAAACATGGTCTTTTTGAGACAGATTCCCAAGACTTAACTGTTGTCTTTCTTTTTGGAATTGTGTATGTAATTTGCGAATGGCTATATGAACATATCCACTGGGATGCGTCTCAAGAGTTGAAGATATATCATCTACAAACTCCTTACTCAAGCCATCCCTAATGAATTTAATTTTATCTTCGCGATTATCAGACACCATTCTTAAATAACGACAACAAGTATTGCAATTCCAGCGTGCACATTTATAACAAACACCTATTTGCTTAGCTCTACGTTTCTTTGCATAGGTGCTTCTTCCAAATCCGGGCAAATAAGAATTACAAGAATCAGAATACTCACCTGCTAATCGGACCCGTGCTTCAATTACCCAACGAATATCATTAGGAACGCCATGGATCGTTAGTAATCTCATCCATTCCAAGCGAGCTTTGTAGACTTTCATCAGAGAGTTTTGAGGGAGATAAGGAAATTGCTTGTGAAGATTTGCGAGAACTTCTTCCATCCTGAAATGACTTAAACTGCAAAAACTAAACACACAAAATGAAATCACACCAAATTACAATATATACACAAATTGCATGGGTTGCCTCCCTGCGAGTGGTAAGTTTAACGTCGATAGCTAGACGTGACTTATCGAACGTTAGGCTGGATATGAAAGTGTGACACTTTCTTTTTGTCGCTCAAATGATTCTCCCCAGTAGTGCTTGACACGCTTGTTTTTAACCTTGAATGTTTTGTTGGAGTCAGGATCATGTATCTCAACGGCTCTATCTGGTAAAACTTTGGTGATCACAAATGGACCTGACCACCGTTATTTTGGCTTCCATGGGAAGAATTTCACCCTTGATTTATTTAACAGTACCTTCTGCCCTGGTTCCAGTTGTATGCGCACTAACTTCTCATCATGTCTTTTCCTTGCATTTTCTTTGTACAATTTGGCATCCTCAAAATGCTGATTGTGAAATTCCTCCAATTCGTTGAGCTGGTGGAACTTTTTCTCTTCTGTTGCTTGTAGTGCAAGAATAGGCTTCTTCAGTACGCAGTGCGCTTTATCTTCAGGCTCCACAGGCAATTGACATGCTTTAAGTTTGTCAGCAGAACTTTGCATTGCATTGGAGGTCTGGATGGTACTATTTATCACATCAAGTCTGAAACATTCCTCCTTCTCGTCATTCAGGATTCATGGCTTTAAAAACATTGAATGTTACTTCTTGGTCCTGTACCCTCATGGTTAGTTCTCATTTTTGTACATCAATAATGGTTCGACCTGTAGCCAAGAATGGTCTCCCGAGGATGATTGGCACGTGTGCGTCTTCCTCCATATCAAGGACAATAAAATTTGTTAGGAAAATTAATTTGTCAACCTTGACCAGCACATCCTCAACTACGCCTCTTGGAAATACGAGCGTTCTATCAGCAAGTTGTAGAGAGACTGAAGTTGGCATTGTTTCTCCAATCTGTAATTTCCTGAAAATAGAAAAAGACATCAAGTTAACACTCACACCTAGATCACACAGAGCCTTACCGAAGTCATGTTCTCCTATGGTGCAAGGAACAGTGAAACTGCCAGGATCTTTCAACTTTTGGAGGAAGTTTTCTTTGAATGAGGCACGGTTCGGAAAGGACCACATCATAAACACGGTCGGGGGAATGAACCAGAGGTCGCAGCACCTCACCACAAACAAAATCAAATCACTCAACACATAAGTCAAGTGGCAGCTGGCGAGCCAGGTAAGTAAAAATGCATTGCATAACTTTGATAGGATTGTTCAAGTCCACACTGCACAAGTCCCATCAAAGTGGGGGCGACTGTAGGCATTGCATTTTCGCATGTGAAACCCGGTGAAGAGCCTCATTTGGAGGCACTACCTTTTGAGTCACGAAAGCCGCGGGAAACGGATATCGGAAGGGGGAAATTCAGGATAAACAAGCTCACTGTGTCTTCGTTGGTGCTGCGTTCGTTTACTTGTTCGAACCTCGTGCAGATTGCGGACGTTCGTGCCGCGTGCGAGGAGGCGTTCGAACGGAGCCGGTAATTCTGGTTTTGCTGCTAAGCCTCACACCCCAGCCCATTAGCTCCCCAAGCCCATAAAACACATCCCAAATTAAATAAATAAATATTAAACATTAAATAAAATATTTAAATCATTTACTAATTAAATAAAACATAAAATAAAATCATGCCTAATATAAATAGAATTATATACTAAAACTAAAAATAAGATTTGCCTAATTAAAATCAATCTTAACCAATTAAAGCCAATCACATATTTGACTTCCTAATTCAATGAGATTACACCAAGTTAAATTAGTTGACTTCCTAAAATAAAATATTTTGTCCCCCCCTCAATCCTTTGATTTCCTTGTTTAAAACTAAATCATCCCTAATTAAATGGCCAAAAATCCCTTCCCTTGTCACCCCTAACCCTTCTATATATAAACAACCCCTAACCAAAGCCATCCTCTCGGCTTGACACATATAGTTCACACCCAAACTCTCTCGAAATCTCTCTAGACTCTCTCTACACACCCAAGACTAAACAAAAGAGAAAAACCTTCACACATACACAAAAAAAACAAAGAAAACCACACAAGTCACCACCCTCCATAGTCGAATCCAAAGCACCTACAACCACCCGCCATAGCCGAATCTAAAGCACCAAACTCACCCTTAGCCGAATCCTAAAACACGCCCAAACAACCTCATAGATTACCTTAAAACAATAGCCCAAATCCTTAAAAAACAGTAACATAAAAACTGCATAGATAATCTTAAAAATAATCACATATAATTGCACTAAAGAACCCACACAAACTTGGATAGTTTATTGGAAACGTTAAACAGGTGGCCCGTGCAGTGAGCAGCAAGACAAGCCACGGATAGGAGCAGAACGGAGTTCGAACCGTAAGCAAAACAGCGAAGCAGTGAGCTAGGACGTTGAACCAGTGGACCAGAAAGTTGCGGAGCTTTACCCCATTTCGATTTCCGTGGAACGCGAGTCCGAGAGACGGCTTAAAAGGTTAGACCTGAGGGTATCTTTCACACTTATTCTCATTTTATTTCTGGTCATTTATTTTGATTATATTTTCTGTATTTGTGGTATCCGTTGTGTGTATGATGTATGTTGTGGGTATTGGATGAATGAGAGATGTGTCAACTCTCGCGGTATATCGGATGGAAACCTGGACATAAATTTCATAGCCGATTCCGAATGGACGGTAATATGATCTGTACTCGGGCCACAACTCCACGTACCGCTTGGGTAAACGGCACCATCTTTCTTTTGTTGTGTTGCTTTTGTTTATTTAGTTTTCTTTACTTGAATTCAATATGTTGTTTAGTTATGCATGATTCACCAAGCGCATGGGCTTAGTGAGTTAGTTCAAAGGTCCTCCATTTGGGAGACAAAGAGCCGAAAAGGCCACCTTTGTGACACTACTTCGCCCGCGCCGTTTGATGTGTTGTTCGGTTGGATGCGAGATACGTTCAATCGGGCATACTTAGTTTGATGTTATGATTTATCTTTTATGTATGGTTCAATCAAGCGCATGGGCTTAGTAAGTGGAATGAAAGATCCCTTATGGGGAGGGTTTAAAACCCGTTACCACGATGCTTTGCCGCGCCGGTTGATGTGTGTTCAGATTGGATGTCAGATGTGTTCAATCGGGCATACTTGGTTGATATGATTGGTTCTATTCTTGTATGTGTGATGTGACGCGCATGGGCTTAGTATTTGGTCTAAAGGTCCTCTCTTTGAGAGATCAAGAGCCCCAAAAGGTCCCTTTTATGGAGTACTTCGCCGCGCCCTTTTATTTTGTGTTTATGTATTGCGTCCCATTTCATGCATCAGGTCTGTTCCCGTTCGAACGCGTTTACGAACGCAACTCGAACGCGCATGTGTTTTTTGCCTTATCATGTGTCAGGTCTCATTTCCGTTCGAACGCGTTAAAAACGCCATACGAACGTGAGCATTCTGCCTCATATCCGTTCGAACGCGTTAACAAACGCCATACGAACGTGAACATTCTGTCTCATTTCCGTTCGAACGCGTTTACAACGCTACTCTCGAACGTGAGCATTCTGTTTCATTTCCGTTCGAACGCGTTTACGAACGCTACTCTCGAACGTGAACATTCTGTTCATTTCCGTTCGAACGCGTTTACGAACGCTACACGAACGCGAACACACTGAACTGAGTCTTTTTCATTAGATTTCATGCATAGTTTTCCTAGTAGCTATCTTCACATGTATAAATGCAAATATGTTGATGTATTACCATTCATATGCTTGTGTCATGATAACATTTGAGTATTATTTCTTGCGGTATATCGGATGGAAACCCAGACATAAATTCCGTAGCCGATTCCGAATGGACGGTAGTGCGGTCTGTACTTGGGCTACAATTCCACGTACCACTTGGAAAAGTGCCCATATGTGTGCTTGTATGGTTAACATGTGTGCTTGTATGGTTAATATGTGTGCTTGTGTTTTCCTGAATGTGATATGCAAGTAAAAGTTGTATGTTAGTTGCTATCTTGATATATGTTAAGCATGCAAATTTAAATGTAAGATATATGCGAAATGCGTACATAAGTTTTATTTTACACATGAGAATTTAGAAGCATGATACTCTTGGAAATAAGTGTTACTTAAGCTTGATTAAATTATTACATAAATCCTTTCATTACAAGTGGCATGAGTAAGGGACCATTCCGAACCCAACGGTTTGAGGTCTCCCTTGCGAGGGGTGAGTGCGGCCTTAAATCTTTTGTCCCGGTTCACACCGGGTGGCGACTCCATGTTATTCAGTACTTCCCAAACTAGGCCGCGAGCCTAGGAACGGCGTCGCCCAGGTCCTGTGTCCTACAGTCTGGCGACTCCACTGGGGATATGAGAATTGGCCCCAAAATATTGTCTTGTAATGAGTGGATTTATGTTTAATTGGCCATGTCTATAGTGGATAAGTGAGGTTTAATCAGGGCACTTTGAGGCTAGGTAATGGTTGGTGTCTTCCTTCACTCACTACCTTTCTAGAAGGAAAAGCTGTGAGGATACCTACATGACCATCTACTCGTAGCCTTTGTGATGGACTAATTTGGAGGACTCGTTGTTTTTTCCTGACCACCCAAGCGATAAGAGCCTAAGAGGCTTGGGTATTTAAGTGAGCCTCGCTCCACCTTCCCTCTGGGGAATCTACAACGGGAAATCCATTTGACAGTCCGTCACACACCATAGCTCATTGGCACGTACCTTAGTGTATAAAAAGGTATACGCTCACTTGGTCACCTGAACCCTTGAGTGGGGAGACCTAGTGTGGGCTATCCTTCGCCGGTGAGAGCCTTTGTCCATACTCTTGCAAATCCACCCTAGAACGGTTTATATGGTTAAGTAACAATTATTTCCTTGAGTATGTGCTTGTGGACCATCCTCATTTGGATGCAGTTGGACTATTGTCAGAAATGCGGGCTTGCTGGGCCATTTAAACTGAGCAAGTTCGTACTGTATGACTATTAGGCCCAAGGCTTCTGAAATGTTGATGGGCCATTATGTGAAAATTATTATGTTATGTTTGTATTATCTCCCTTCTATGCTTATGTTTGGGAACATCACCGTTTGGATCCATTTGGACCATCTGTCATGAGATATGGGCTTGTTGGGCCATTTAAACCGGGACAAGAACGTATTTCATGACTATGGGCCAAAAGCTTCTAAGTGTTGATAGGCCACCTTGTGCTTGTTTTCGGAATATTATCATTTGGATTTAGTTGGGCTCTTTGCCATAAGACATGAACTCGTTGGGCCATTTAAACTGGGACGGGTTCACCCTTATGACAGTTGTCCTAAAAGCTTCTAAATGATAATAGGCCGATTTGTTTGAGAATTTTATTTGATTTAATATATGTTAAATAGCTCTTATGCACATCATGCATACATACATCATGTTAACCTTGTGTTCTGAAAGCCATCATAGATTCCCGTTGGGTTAGAAAAAAGGGAAGACTCATCAAAATACTGGGAACAGACATGAGTGAATCAGATATTGAGGTATCCCGTATGGATCAGTTGGAAACGTCTCGCCAAGGTCACTGAGACAGTTGCAAGCCTGACTACTACCATGACAAATATGGCTGTCCCCCGTGCTGGGGGAAATTCTGAGAATGTAAGGCGCGAGGAGCCTCCGAATGGGTTGGGGGATGATATCCCCGCTTTTGATGATGATATGGTAGAGTATGCAACGGACAGAGTGATTGGGTCCCAGGCCGAGATACAGAACTCAGGGATCAGGTTGAATCCGTTACCCCAAGATGAGGGGTAAGAATGAAGATTTGCTAGATTATGAGACAATGAAGTTTGAGGAGCAGTTGCCAAGCGCAGTTTAAGATGCCGGATTTGGCTAAGTTCAATGGGAATGGAGATCCGAGGGTGCATCTCCGTCAGTATGTGTCTGTTATGAGTTCAGTTGGCTTGTCTCATCGCTCAGCGCCAGAAGAAAATGTTTGGGATGTCACTCGAGGGGGCACCTGTGGTATGGTACCATAACCTGGACAAGCAGGTTAAGGAAGATTGGAGGGAGCTAGCTGATGCTTTCTTAAAGCAATATGTCACGGACCTGTAGATTGACTTGTCACTCCCGTGACTTAGAAAATATCAAGCAGAAGCCGGAGGAAAATTTCAAGGAATATGTGGACCGCTGGAGGAGCCAGCTTCTGAAGATGCAGACTAGGCCTCAGAAAAGGACCAGATCAAAATGATCATCAAGGGCACCAAGCCCTCTATTTATGGAAAACTGAGGAGAATGACTTCGATGATTACTGATTTTCGACAGCTGAGGGAGACAGTTTGGATATTGAGGAGGAGGAAGCCGAGAACAGAAAGTTTTATGGATAGAACAGAAGGAATATTGGGGGACATTCAGGGACTATGCCTGCTACTTGCTGAGGTCACTGCCGTTAAGAACAGACGATTTTCTAACCTTGGTAAGCCTCTTTCAAAGGTAGTCGAAAAGCTGAAGGCGCAAGGACTCTTAAAAATTTAAAACCTTGGAACCTAGGCCCATTCCAAATCCTGTGCCACCTCACATGAACTTAAACTTATACTGTCACTTCTCCACCAAGAAAAGGCCATGACACCGACAACTGCGCCCGCCTCAGACATGAAATCCAAAACCTCATCGATGCCCATACAATACCCGACCCAGAGAAAGAACAACCCAACACACACACAATACCCCTACCCAACTACATGATCAACTCTGGCCTACCCGAAACCCTTGTCCTCCAAACTCTCCACCACTCAGCTTCATAAGAATAGAGATAACAATAGTGAAGAACCATGGGCTGAAGAAGAGGGCACTGTTGTTTCTCCTAGTTTATCTTGCCTTTTAATAAAGACATTGATTTTGTTTACCTGTTCGAACGTTTCCTTCAATAATAAAGGCGACCATTTTTATTTATCTGCCTAAGACTATTACTTTCAAACTTGCAACATGAGTGTGTTCAATCTTGGTAATGTGATGCTCAAAGCGTAGGGAATCCTCAAAAAGCAAGCAGAAAAGATAAGTTAGCCATTCAGGAATTGGGAAATGGAGACAGTGGGACTGTTAGACTTGGAAAGAAACGGGTTCCTGGAACAAATCAGGGTAGACAGGTGGAAATGGTACTTTCCCTAAGAGAGAATGGTCATCAATGGAATCGACGGAAGACCTAACCCAACGAGATAGGAAACTCATTCACGCATGCATGCATACACGTAACATATTTGCATCCTTTTTTTATTTGTTCTGTTTTGTAACAAAGGTTTCAAAAGAAAAAAAAAAGAAAGCGTCAAAAGACAACCAATCAGGAACATCGATAGTACTGTATCAGTCTAGGGGCGAGGCCCGTATCAGTATCAGCCTTAGGGCGAGGCTCATATCAGCTGTATCAGTCTGGGGGCGAGGCCCATATCAATATCAGTTTAGGGCGAAGCCCACATCATCCGAGGGTCGAGACCCACATCAGCATCAATCTGGGGGCGAGGCCCATGTCAGTAGCAGTTGGGGCCGAGGCCCACTTCAACATCAGTTTTGGGATGAGTCCCAGGGTCGAGGCCCACATCAAACACAGTTTGGGAATGAGTCCCAGGGTCGAGGCCCACATTAATCATATCAGTTCTGCCAAGAATGGCACTCCGAGAATGGAGATATGGTCCGGGAAGGGACAGTTCCAGTTACAAGAACAAGCGGGAATGGCACTCCAAGAATGGAAGCACGGTTCGGGAATGAACCACCTCACGATTACAGTTCAGGAATGAATGAACTTACAGTAACAGTTCGGGGACAAAGCCCACAGTTAACACAGTCAGGGAAATAAAGCCCAAGGGGAAGAAAGCCTCATGTCAGTATAGTTTGAGAACAAGCTCAAGGGGAAGAAGCCTCATGTCAGTATAGTTTGAGAACAAAGCTCAAGGGGAGAAAGCCTCATGACAGTATAGTTTGAGAACAAAGCTCAAGGGGAAGAAAGCCTCATGTCAGTATAATTTGAGAACAAAGCTCAAGGGGAGAAAGCCTCATGCCAGTTCAGTTCGGGAATAAAGCCCACACTCAGTGCAGTTCAGGAAGAAAGCCTACATTCAGTTCAGTTCAGGAAGAAGGCCTGCATTTGATACAGTTCAAGAACAAAGCCACACAGTCAGCTCAGATCAGAGAACAAAGCTCGGGAGGATAAAGCCTCATGTCAGTATAGTTTGAGAACAAAGCTCAAGGGGAAGAAAGCCTCATGTCAACACAGTTCGGGAACAAAGCTCGGAGGAATAAAGCTTTATCTCAACAATTCGGAAATGAAGCTCGAGGAATAAAGCCTCATCTACACAGTTCGGGAATAAAGCCCACACTCAGTGCAGTTCGGGAATAAAGCCCACATTCAATACAATTCAGGAAGAAAGCCTACGTCCAGTAAACTCGGGAATAAAGCCCACATTCAGTACAATTCAGGAAGAAAGCCTGCATTCAGCTCAGTACGGAAATAAAGCCTCATCTCAACACACAGTTCGGGAACAAAGCTCGGAGGAATAAAGCCTCACCTCAGCAGTTCGGGAATAAAGCTCAGGAGGAATAAAGCCTCATCTTAACACAGTTCGAGAATGAACAAGCCGGAATGGCACTCCAAGAATGGAAGCACGGTTCGGAATGGACCACATCACAACACGGTTCGGGAATGAACCAGAGGTCGCAGCACCTCACCACACAAATCAACTCAACACATGGTAAGTCAAGTGGCAGCTGGCGAGCCAGGTAAGTAAAAATGCATTGCATAACTTTGATAGGATTGTTCAAAGTCACACACTGCACAAGTCCCATCAAAGTGGGGGCGACTGTAGGCATTGCATTTTCGCATGTGAAACCCGGTGATGAGCCTCATTTGGAGGCACTACCTTTTGAGTCACGAAAGCCGCGGGAAACGGATATCGGAAGGGGAAATTCAGGATAAACAAGCTCACTGTCTTCGTTGGTGCTGCGTTCGTTACTTCGTTCGAACCTCGTGCAGATTGCGGACGTTCGTGCCGCGTGCGAGGAGGCGTTCGAACGGAGCCGGTAATTCTGGTTTTGCTGCTAGCCTCACACCCCAGCCCATTTAGCTCCCCAAAGCCCATAAAACACATCCCAAATTAAATAAATAAATATTAAACATTAAATAAAATATTAAATCATTTACCAATTAAATAAAACATAAAATAAAATCATGCCTAATATAAATATATTATACTAAAACTAAAAATAAGATTTGCCTAATTAAAATCAATCTTAACCAATTAAAGCCAATCACATATTGACTTCCTAATTCAATAAGATATACACCAATTTAAATTAGTTGACTTCCTAAAATAAAATATTTTGTCCCCCCCTCAATCCTTTGATTTCCTTGTTTAAAACTAAATCATATCCAAATTAAATGCCCAAAATCCCTTCCCTTGTCAACCCTAACCCTTCTCTATATAAACAACCCCTAACAAAGCCATCCTCTCGGCTGACACATATAATTCACACCCAAACTCTCTCGAAATCTCTCTAGACTCTCTCTACACACCCAAGACTAAACAAAAGAGAAAACACTTCACACATACACAAGAAAGAAAACAAAGAAACCACCACAAGTCACCACCCTCCATAGTCGAATCCAAAGCACCTACAACACCCTCCATAGCCGAATCTAAAGCACCAAACTCACCTTAGCCGAATCCTAAACACGCCCAAACAACCTCCTAGATTACCTTAAAACAGTAGCCCAAATCCTTAAAAAACAGTAACATAAAAACTGCATAGATAATCTTAAAAATAATCACATATAATTGCACTAAGAACCCACACAAACTTGGAATAGTTTATTGAAAACGTTAAAACAGGTGGCCCGTGCAGTGAGCAGCAAGACAGAAGCCGAATAGGAGCAGAACGGAGTTCGAACCGTAAGCAAAACAGCGAAGCAGTGAGTGAGCTAGGACGTTGAACCAGTGGACCAGAAAGTTGCGGAGCTTTACCCCCTTTCGATTTCCGTGGAACGCGAGTCCGAGAGACGGCTTAAAAGGTTAGACCTGAGGGTATCTTTCACACTTATTCTCATTTTATTTTCTGGTCATTTATTTTGATTATATTTTCTGTATTTGTGGTATCCGTTGTGTGTATGATGTATGTTGTGGGTATTGGATGAATGAGAGATGTGTCAACTCTCGCGGTATATCGGATGGAAACCCGGACATAAATTTCATAGCCGATTCCGAATGGACGGTAATATGATCTGTACTCGGGCCACAACTCCACGTACCGCTTGGGTAAACGGCACCATCTTTCTTTTGTTGTGTTGCTTTTGTTTATTTAGTTTTCTTTACTTGAATTCAATATGTTGTTTAGTTATGCATGATTCAACCAAGCGCATGGGCTTAGTGAGTTAGTTCAAAGGTCCTCCATTTGGGAGACAAAGAGCCGAAAAAGCCACCTTTGTGACACTACTTCGCCGCGCCGGTTGATGTGTGTTCGGTTGGATGCGAGATACGTTCAATCGGGCATACTTAGTTTGATGTTATTGAGTTTATCTTTTATGTATGGTTCAATCAAGCGCATGGGCTTAGTAAGTGGAATGAAAGATCCCTTATGGGGAGGGGTTAAAACCCGTTACCACGATGCTTTGCCGCGCCGGTTGATGTGTGTTCAGATTGGATGTCAGATGTGTTCAATCGGGCATACTTGGTTGATATGATTGGTTCTATTCTTGTATGTGTGATGTGACGCGCATGGGCTTAGTATGTTGGTCTAAAGGTCCTCTCTTTGAGAGATCAAGAGCCCCAAAAGGTCACCTTTATGGCAGTACTTCGCCGCGCCCTTTTATTTTGTGTTTATGTATTGCGTCCCATTTCATGCATCAGGTCTGTTCCCGTTCGAACGCGTTTACGAACGCAACTCGAACGCGCATGTGTTTTTGCCTTATCATGTGTCAGGTCTCATTTCCGTTCGAACGCGTTAAAAAACGCCATACGAACGTGAGCATTCTGCCTCATATCCGTTCGAACGCGTTAACAAACGCCATACGAACGTGACATTCTGTCTCATTTCCGTTCGAACGCGTTACGAACGCTACTCGACGTGAGCATTCTGTTTCATTTCCGTTCGAACGCGTTTACGAACGCTACTCGAACGTGAACATTCTGTTTCATTTCCGTTCGAACGCGTTTACGAACGCTACACGAACGCGAACACACTGAACTGAGTCTTTTTCATTAGATTTCATGCATAGTTTTCCTAGTAGCTATCTCCACATGTATAAATGCAAATATGTTGATGTATTACCATTCATATGCTTGTGTCATGATAACATTTGAGTATTATTTCTTGCGGTATATCGGATGGAAACCCAGACGTAAATTCCGTAGCCGATTCCGAATGGACGGTAGTGTAGTGCGGTCTGTACTTGGGCTACAATTCCACGTACCACTTGGAAAAGTGCCCATATGTGTGCTTGTATGGTTAACATGTGTGCTTGTATGGTTAATATGTGTGCTTGTGTTTTCCTGAATGTGATATGCAAGTAAAAGTTGTATGTTAGTTGCTATTGATATATGTTAAGCATGCAAATTTAAATGTAAGATATATGCGAAATGCGTACATAAGTTTTATTTTACACATGAGAATTTAGAAGCATGATACTCTTGGAAATAAGTGTTACTTAAGCTTGATTAAATTATTACATAAATCCTTTCATTACAAGTGGCATGAGTAAGGGACCATTCCGAACCCAACGGTTTGAGGTCTTCCTTGCGAGGGGTGAGTGCGGCCTTAAATCTTTGTCCCGGTTCACACCGGGTGGCGACTCCATGTTATTCAGTACTTCCCAAACCAGGCCGCAAGCCTAGGAACGGCGTCGCCCAGGTCCTGTGTCCTACAGTTACCTGGCGGTTTGTAACTCTGAGCATTGGCCAGTTGTCCAATTTGATTCTCCAGTGCTTTAATATAAGCAGATTGACTTTGAATTAATGCTGCTTGGGATTGAAACATAACATCATATCTTGCTGCTTGAGAGTCGTGTTTTGCTTCTATCTTTTTCAAGTGGGTCAACACTTCTGTTATTCCTGATTCATTTGCCTGATCCTGGCATTTGTTCTGTTGTTGGAATCCGGGTGGTGGGTTGTTCATTTGCCCTGAATTTTTGCTCCATACGAAATTGGGATGATTCCTCCACCCTGGGTTGAAGGTGTTGGAATATGGATTGTTCCCATGTCTGTTGAAATTGTTGACATAATTCACCGTTTCTTTATGTTGGTTGAAATATTCTGACTCAGGTGCTCCTCCAAATGGTGAACTTGTGGATCCACCATTAACTTTCATGTTAAGAGTTTCTAGATTTTTGCAAATCTGATCCAGCTTGGCATTCACTGCTGTGTTGGCTCCAACTTCATAAATTCCAGTAATTCGTTGGATCAAGCTTCTTTCTGTTGGCCACAATGAATTATTGTTAGCCATTTCTTCAATTAGGTCCTAGGTCTGATCTTCTCATTTTTCCATCAAAGCTCCTCCAGCAGCAGCATCATTTGTGGTTCTCATTATTCCAGAAAGTCCATTGTAGAAGGTTTGGACTTGTAGCCACTTTGCGATCTCATGATGAGGACATTTCCGGAGTAAATCTTTGAATCTTTCCCAAGCTTGCACGAAGAATGTGATGTCATTCCTCAACTTTGCAGTTCTGGCTAGTGGAAAGTACTTTGCAAGGAATTTGGTGGCTAGAGTGTTCCAAGTTGTGATAGAACCTGCTGGTAACGAATGTAACCAAGCTTTAGCTCTGTCTTTTAGGGAATATGGAAAAACCCGCAGTCTCATTGCTTCTTCAGCTGCTCGGTTGTAATTGAAAGTACCGCAAACTTTAAGGAAGTTGCTGATGTGGGCATTAGGATCTTCAGTTGTATTTCCCCAAACTGTACTGACTGCTGAATCATCTGGATGCATGTTTTGATGTCACCCGCATTTGCTGGTAAGGGGAGGAAGTACAATACAAGAAATGAGTCCGTCAACCACCGAAATGGTTCTGTCTCGAATGGGAATTGGTGGTGCAATGTTCAAAGGTTCAAGTTCCATATTAATGATTGCTTCTTGGTCTTCTCGCCTTTCCCTTCTCAACTGTCTGATGATTCTTTCAATTTCTGGGTCAAGCGGTCGGAGTTCAAAGCTTCTGGTTCGTTTCATGTAGTATCACAGAACCTGAAACACAAGAAAACAAAAACAATAAGTAAAAAGAAATTAGATACAAGTAAATGTATCTAACCTCAAAATTAATAATGAAAGATAAATAAGTCCCCGGCAACAGCGCCAAAAACTTGACCGGTGCTTACACACACGTGTATAACGTAAGCGCACATATCGTTCAAGTAGTATAAAAAGTATCGATACCACGAGGACTTAATACATAATCTATTAATTTTATGAGGTCAAATGATTACTAGTATCTAACAGGTTGTTTGATTGATTTGAAATGGTGATGATTCTAAATTTAAAAACAAGTAAATAAAATTGCACGAAAGTAGGTTTAAGAAAATTCAATATTAGGAAACTATCTAGGGTTGTGAATCTTTCTAATATCTTTAAAAAGATGAAGTGGTTATTTCATGTTTGTGTAATATATCGGTTTACTAACCTGGAACACTAAATTATGCGAAAGCCTCTGTCGATGGTCAGACGCAAATACCCAGTTTAATCCAATTGAACTATATGTCTATGTCAACAAAATTACCTGGATTCATTAAGTTTAAGTTCCAATTATGGCTACCCCCGCTCGACAGGTATATGTCTATCCTGTAAAGAAATCTATTAAAGGGTTATCTATCCTCAAGGAAGATCGTGGGCTATTAAGTCTAAGGCTGAAACCTAAAATTCCTTTGTCAAGTTTATTTTAGATTTACCAGATCAATCTTATTAGTGACCAATTAACAAGACGCATTAAGCTTAAGACTTAATAAGTAAACCTTTAAATTACCCAAACTATAAAATAACCCCTTATAAACCAGTGATATTAGAATTCATCACAACCTCAGATAACTAACTTAGTTACGACACATAACTTGGGCTAGTAAAAACTTAAATAAAATAAAAGACATAAAGTAAAATGCTGAAAAGTAAATTGTTGAAAAATAAATGACGGAAAGTAAATGCTGAAATTAAATACTGAAAATTAAATGCTGAAAGTAAATGCTGAAAGTAAATACTGAAAAAGTAAATGCTGAAAGTAAATTGCTGAAAAGTAAATAAAATAAAAGTACAATAAAAGAAATGCTGAGGTAAAAGGATCCACTTTTATTAATTCTATTTTAGATATCTCCCTTAATATAATATATTAACTTTGCATGATAATTACAAACCAGCCATATAGGCGGTATCCAGATTAAGTCAAATTAATAATTACAACCGACCAATCAGACGGTATCTAGTTTAGTCAGGTTAAAACCAATTTAAATAATTATCAACCGACCAATATGGCGGTTTCCTCGTTAAGTCAGGTTTTAACTACTTTATATATTATAATTAAGGGAGATTAATCTAAATATTAGTAATAAAAGTTTTACCTTTTACCCCAACAAAGGGGAGTTACCTCCTCATTACTGAAAAGTAAAAACTGAAAATTAAGGAAAGAAAAGTACTGTGCGTAAAAGTAAATTGCGGAAAGTAAAAACTGAAAAGTAAAGAAAAGAAAGTGCGAAAGCGGAAATTAATTACTGAAAGCTGTAAATAAACAAACAAGATACAATCTTCTTAGTATTCTTAAGGAATTCTTTAGAATAAAGTATGAATTTACAAATGAAATGGCTTGGTATATATAGGAAAAATTTTGCATCCATCAAATCATCCACCAAATCCATTATTAATTGCTTCACTAATTGCTCCACCAAATCCATTATTAATTTCTCCACTGATTGCTTATCATGTTTGGTGGTGATTTGATAATTTTTATTATTATTTATTAATTTATTTTTTGCTTTGAAAATGATTGAAAATGACTTTAATAATTACACACAACACACTTCTGGATGGTTTATCAATTTTGGCATGAAATCTTCAGAATTTGAAATTATTTTGCCTTTAAAAGTTGTAGATCTTTGAGTCTTCTTTAATCTTGAACTTGAATCAGCTCAATCCGATATCAGAATAAAATGTTATGTCCAAAATACTACAGATGCGCAAAATTGGAATTTCCAAAACTGCACTTCGTTAAAACGCCCTTTCAAGTTTCCAATCTCCAAAATTAATATGTCAAGTCTAATTTTTGCCCTTATTTGACCCACATTTCGTCCTAAATGATTTCATTGTGTCCCAATATTATTTTATCTGCAAAATAAACTAAAACACATCAAAACGTTCATCAAACCCGAGAAACTAAACAAAATATTAAGTAAAAGGGGCGGTAAATATTGATATATTTTCCGCTCATCACACCCCCAAACTTAACATTTTGCTAGTCCTCGAGCAAAACAACAAAATAAAATACAAGAAACAATTAAAATTAAACTAAGCCACTTTCGTAGGGATCACAGTTGCATTTAGCATATGCAACAAGCCTTTAAACCCTTAGGTGTCCCTAGTGGACGAGTTATAGTCTCGTGAGGGTTTACATCAATGATACCCACAAAAGTTTTACAAAAGTAAGAAGATAATAAAACTAATGCACACAAAAGCAAAAAGACAAGAGAAAAGAGAATAAAGAAGTTAGTGACTAATCAAGTGAAACTTCTACTCCAAGTTACTAGTTGTTTTCTTTCTTTCTAAATTACTGAATAAATAAATTCTCTGATTATATTTACCATTCTCCATATGCACAGCCGAAAAAATATTAATCAACTCATTTTTGCCCACAACAGTCACAAGTGCAGTTGATAAGAGTGTAATATTTTTGTCCTAAAGTTTTATCAGAATTCACATCTTTTTGCAGCAATGGAATAATTTTTCTGATTTTTTCTTTGATTTTTGAATTTTTTTATTTTATTTATATACAATATCTTCCATCTATATAGCGAGTGTTGGGTCGGTGGCTCCCAAACCAGTTGGCTTTAGGGCACCAGGTGTTAAGACACCCCTACAGACTTAATTACTTAGATTTCAGATATATATATTTTTGCAACATCCTTGATCTATGTAGCGAGCTTTGGGCCAGTGACTCCCAAACCAGTGGGCTTTAGGGCACTAGGTGTTAAAACACCCTTACAGACTTAATAACTCGGAACTCAGAGGTTTTTTTTTTTTTTTTACTCCATCGCTTTTTTAGATGATTCCTCCAATTAAAATATAGCACTGAATATTACAAACTTTTCAATTATAACTCATGTCCGTATGTTACTATGCATGTTGATAATACTTGCTAACTGAGCATATTAAGATCCATTTTAGTCAGTATTATGGAGAATTTACAAATGAAATAATTTAAAAGGAAATAAACAAAAATTAACTTGTTCCGAATTAGGTTTGAGATACGTCTCAGGAGTGGAAACTCCTTACTCAGCTATCTCTTACCAATTTCACCTTTTTAGTCAAAATAAAAACACAAAAAATGCAAAATATTTTTGTAATTTTTGAAAATTTTCAATTTTTTTTTTGTATTTTTCGAAAAATTTTGGACTAAAAATAAAAAGAATAGAAGAAGAGTTTAGAAGATAGTACCTAGTTAGCTGAAATTCTACATGAAAAGTTAAAGGTTAAGATCCAGATTAATCCGATGCCTCTTACCACGATCGTCCTCGGACCAATTTATCTTTGAAAAGATAAGGTCAATTTGTGGTTCATAGGCTAAGATTTGGTCAATTAGATCTGGAGCAGTTCTGGTAGTAAAGATGAGTTCTTTCATAGGTTTTGACACAAACCCATTTCTTCGGGCATCATCAAGAAACACACAAAGAAAATCTTAAAATCCTTCAACGTTGTACAGTCCAAGCGGTTTCTGGTGTATGTTCAGGTTCGCCCAAGATAACACTGTAAACAAGATACGATCTTCTTAGTATTCTTAAGGAATTCTTTAGAAGAAAGTATGAATTTACAAATGAAATGGCTTGGTATTTATAAGCAAAATTTTGCATCCATCAAATCATCCACCAAATCCATTATTAATTGCTCCACTAATTGCTCCACCAAATCCATTATTAATTGCTCCACTGATTGCTTATCATGTTTGGTGGTGATTTGATAATTTTTATTATTTATTTATTAATTTTTTTTTTGCTTTGAAAATGATTGAAACTGACTTTAATAATTACACACAACACACTTCTGGATGGTTCATCAATTTTGGGCATGACATCTTCAGAATTCGAAATTATTTTGTCTTTCAAAGTTGTAGATCTTTGAGTCTTCTTTAATCTTGAACTTGAATCAGCTCAATCCGATATCGTAATAAAACGTTATGCCCAAAATACTACAGATGCGCAAAACTGGAATTTCCAAAACTGCACTTCGTTAAAACGCCCTTTCAAGTTTCCAATCTCCAAAATTAATACGTCAAGTCCAATTTTTGCCCTTATTTGACCCACATTTTGTCCTAAATGATTTCATTGTGTCCCAATATTATTTTATCTGTAAAATAAACTAAAACACATCAAATCGTTCATCAAACCCGAGAAACTAAACAAAATATTACGTAAAATGGGCGGTAAATATTGATATATTTTCCGCTCATCATGAATCTTTCTAATATCTTTTAGAAGATGAAGTGGTTATTTCATGTTTGTGTAATAAATCGGTTTACTAACCTGGAACACTAAATTATGCGAAAGCCTCTGTCGATGGTCAGACGCAAATACCCAGTTTAACCCAATTGAACCATATGTCTATGTCAAACAAATTATCTGGATTCATTAAGTTTAAGTTCCAATTATGGCTACCCCCGCCCGACAGGTATATGTCTATCCTGTAAGGAAATCTATTAAAGGGTTATCTATCCTCAAGGAAGATCGTGGGCTATTAAGTCTAAGGCTGAAACCTAAAATTCCTTTGTCAAGTTTATTTTAGATTTACTAGATCAATCTTATTAGTGGCCAATTAACAAGACGCATTAAGCTTAAGACTTAATAAGTAAACCTTTAAATTACCCAAACTATAAAATAACCCCTTATAAACCGGTGATATTAGAATTCATCACAACCCTAGATAACTAATTTAGTTACAACACATAACTGGGGCTAGTAAAATAAAAGACATAAAGTAAAAATGCTGGAAAGTAATTGCGGTAAAGTAAAAGCTGAAAAGTAAATTACAATAAAATAAAATGCTAAGGTAAAATGATCAACTTTTACTATTTACTATTTAGATATCTCCCTTAATATAATATATTAACTTGTGATTATTTTACCAACCAGCCATATAGGCGGTAACCTGATTAAGTCAAATTAAGTCCAACCAGCCATAAAGGCGGAACCAAAATAAACCTGCCATATAGGCGGTAAGAAAATTTGATTACCAACCGACCAATCTGGCGGTATCCTTGATTAGTCAGGTTTAAACCAGATTAAAATGAATTACCAACCGACCAATATAGCGGTATCCTTTTTAAGTCAAATTTTAAATAGTGAATATATTATATTTAAGGGAGATAAATCTAAATATCAATAGTAAAAGAATTACATTTCACCATAGCAGGGGGAGTTTACCTCCTCATGGTTGAATAGTAAAAACTGTAAAAGTAAAGAAAGTAAATTACTATTATTACAGAACATAATTAAAATTTAATTACAAAACTGAAATTAAAAGAAACTAGATAGAAAACTCCCTATTTACATCAGAGAAATTAGAGAGGAAGGTACATCTGAAACTGAAATTTCGAGCTCTATTTATAGGCCCCAATAAGCTCCCCGCGTCGCAACGCCAAGTTTTTTTCTGCGTCGCGACGCGGTGACGTGTCAACACGTGATTGGCTGGTTCAGATTCTTATCTGCTGATGTGGCGATTGCAGATAATTTGATTCAATAATTGTGCTGACGTGCCGACACGTGGCGAAAAGGATTGTCGGCACCATAAGATTGTGACACATGGCACGCTGTGATTGGTTGATGATGACGTGGTGATGACGTGGCATTTTGACTCGGTCAACCGGTGATGTGGATGATGACATGGTAGACATGTGGAGTGACACATGGCGACACGTGGCGATGGCGACTGTCGGCACCGTAGGATGATGACACGTGGCACGGCGCACGTAGCAGATCGACTGTGATGGTGACACATGGCACGACGCACATTAGCAAAGTCAAACTTCTCAGATTTTGACTTGTGGACCCGGCGCACGTTAGCATGGATCAGCGCACGTTAGGCGACGCGACGGGCCAAAATTACCAAAATGCCCTTTCGTCCAATTTTCACTGTTTTGGCCCCAAATCACCTCCAGAATGTCCTGAAACTTTATTTATCTACAAAAAAACACAAAACACATCAAAATATTCACAAAACTCAAGAACTATACAAAATATTAGGTTAAATGAGTGGGAAATAGTGATACATTTACCACTCATCAACACGGTCTCTGTCCGTCAATTCCATAAGTAAGAGCTGAGGTGGGTTTTCCTCCATGCCTCGAAAAACATCAGATTATTGTTTTTAAACTTTAAAACTTTCAACTCAAACTTTACATAAAAGTAACTGATAATTTTAAAAAGGCTAACGCCCTAAAGCATTAAAAATGAAGTCTCGAAATAAATCTTAATCTGAAATAAGTAATTATAAAATCCATCCATAAGAAAATAAATCTCCACTCAAAGATTTGAAGCCTGGTCAAGCTTTATTCACGTCGCTGGAGGGCTCCAGATGAGTATCTATATGGGATACAAGAGGTTAGAATCACAATTTATAAAAATACGGTTCGAAAAAAAATTAAGTTCTTTAACCTAACTGGATTACGTCTCTCTTAGAACATTTCTATCCCTTTAGGAAAATGTAAAATAAAATTCAGGCTCTTAGTTACGCATCACATCTTCCGAAAAAATTTCTGGTTTTTTGGGCTTGCGTCGCGATGCAGGTCTGTAGGCACTGCATTTTTGCATATAAGCCCGATGATGAGTCTCGTATGGAGACACTACCTCTTTAGTTGTGAAAGCCGCGGGAAACGGACGTTGGAAGGGTAAAGTTAGAAATTAGCATTTTGTCAGATTTAACTCGCTTGTTTCGCTTCGGGTTCGCTTGTTGGACCTCGGTTTTTAAACACACCAAAGCCCAATCCAAAATAATTAAAACATTTAAAATACATGTCACAAATTAAATTAAACTTAAATTAAATTAAATTAAATCACCTTCCTAAATTAAATTTAATCATTTTCCTAAACTAAATAAATCACATTCCAAATTAAATAAAACACAAATTAAAATTAAATTAAAGTAAATTCCTAATTTAATTAAATCACCTACCAATTTAAATAAATCATATCCTTAACTAAAAAGAATAAATCAAATCACTTCCCTTAATTAAAAGATTTCCCTTATCACATTTTAAAAATATCTCTCCATCAATACACAATCTCCCATTCCTTCTCCAACAAGGTAAACCCATACCTTTGCCTATAAAAAAAACCCTTAACCCAACCTTTCAAACCCTGGCTCACTCTTACAAAAATACAAAGTAAAACCCTAAATCCCTCTCGGCCACTCTCTCTCATTCACTCATTCGGCGACCCTCAACACTCGAAGCCCTTGTTCACGTCCCACATCGCTAAGGAAGCAACAAGCCATCAAACACAAACCCTTAATTTGCCTTCACCCAGCCTACTCCACACGTAGCAGCCTTGGGTTCTTCACGCCACTGACCTAGCACATCACCCACGTAACCTGCCCTTCAACTCATCATCAAAAGCCCCACTTCGCTAGCCATGCCAGCCCACTCAAAGACTGCTCACGCCACAGCCACACTCTACGCCTAGCCTGCCAACACGCACAAAGTACACTCCTCACAACGACGCCAACACCTGCTCCCTTTACGCTCAGTTCAGCCCCGAATTAACCCTCACTACACGTCCAATTCAGCCCCCGAAAACTGCCCCAAATAGTGACGAAAACTGCCCCTAACACACCTCTAAAACCGCCAAAACAGTCCCCAAATTAACCCAAAATAGTGACCAGAAAATACCCTTAAAACAGCAGCGAAACGAAGTGAAAACAGCAGCCCAAACAGCGAAACAACGAGGAAAAACGTTGGATTAGTGAACCAGAAAAGTTGAGGAACATCAACCCTTCCGAAGGTCGTGTAACGCGCTTTCGAGAGACGACAAGAGAGGTTAGACCTGAGGGCACCTTTTTATTTATTACCTTTCGTTTATTTTTATTTATTTTAATATATTATCACATGAGAGTCGTTTGTTGAGGCATGATGTGAATGTCAGATGAGCGGAGTATGTGTTCCCTTTTATGGTATATCGGATGGAAACTCGGACGTAAATTTCGTAGCCGAATCCGAATGGACGGTAGTGCGGTTTGTACTTGGGATACAACGCCACGTACCACTTGAGAGACACATATTTCGTTTCATCCAAACTTGTGTTCGAGCATGATGTAGTTCGTAGATTATTTGTTATTTATTTATGCATAATTTAGTTCTTTAATTTCGCATTAGTGATTTAGTTTGCGTTTATGTTAAGGTAGTTATTTATTTGTTCTTTGCATTGGATGGTTCAAACATGCTCGTTGTGTAACGTTATATGCGTGCCGTTATAATGACTTATTTTTAAAGTATGCGAACTTAGTCATAGGACTTATCTTGATGAATAAGAACTAGATCTAAGTCACCTATGGGCATATATGTTGATTAGATTCAGTTAGTTTATTGCACAAATCACATCATTACAAGTGGCATAAGTAAGGGACTATTCCGAACCCAACAGTTTGAGGTCTTCCCTTGCGAGGGGTGAGTGCGGCCTTAAATCTTTGTTCCGGTTCACACCGGGTGGCGACTCCATGTTATTTCTCCGGTTTAGTTCCCCCGCGGACTATTCCGTACTCCCAACTAGGCCGCAAGCCTAGAACAGTGTCGTCAAGTTCTGTGTCCTACAGTCTGGCGACTCCACTAGGATATAGAGAATTGGCCCCAAAATAATGTCTTGTAATGATTGTGAGTTGTGCTTTAGTTAACTGTGTCTACCGTAGGTTGAAAGAGGTTTAATCAAAGGCACTTTTAAGGCTAGGTAATGGTTTGGTGTCTTCCTTCATTCACTACCTTTCTGTAATGAAAAGTTGTGAAGGCACCTAGATAATCATGTACTTGTAGCTTATTATGATGGACTAATTTGGAGGACTCGTTGTTTATTCCTGTCACCAAGCGATAAGAGCCTAAGAGGATTGGGTACTTAAGAGAGCCTCGCTCCACCCTCCCTCTGGGGAATCTACAACGGGAAATCCATTTGACAGTCAGTCACACACCATAACTCGTTGGCACGTACCTTTGGGTATAAAAAAAGTGCGCTCACTTGGTCGCTCAGACCCTTGAGTGGGGAGACCTAGTTGTGGGAAATCCTTCGTCGACGGGAGCTTTTGTCTATACCCCTGTAAACCCGCATATGAACTATAGTTGTAGGATCAGTAGAGACTATTCCTTTATGTTTTAGACCATTGTCATTTGAATTCAGTTGGACTTGTTGTCATGAGGTATGGGCTTGTTGGGCCATTTAAACTGGGACGAGTCTGTGCTTTATGGAAATCAGGCAAAAAGTTTCTAAAATGTTGATGGGCCAACTAGTGTAAAATTCCTATGAGCTTATTATTACATGCATCGCACGCATCTCATGCATCTCATGCATACATGCATCATGTTAACCCCCGTGTCTTAAAATCCATCATAGATATCCGTTGGGTTAGGAAAAAGAAGACTTGTCAAAGAAGAGTTTAGCAAACATGGATATTGGGGAAAAGGAAACCGAGAAACAGAGAAATTTACGGCAGGGATAGAAAGACCATGGTGGGCTCAAAAAAAAAAGAAAATGAGAAAAAAAAGAAAAGAAAAAAAAGAAAAAAAAGAAAAAAAAAAAAAAAAAAAAAAAGAAAAAAAGAAAAAAAAAAGAAAAAGAAAAAAAATTGTTGTTTGTTTTTAGTCCTTGATAGTTAGACATAAGTCCGATGATGAAATTGATTTCTTTAGGGTGAAACCTTAGAAACGATAAACCCTTGACGTGCTTTTATCTGATACTTTGAGTATTTGATCTATGTCAGACTCGTAAGCACTTGATTATGGTTCTTAGCAGTGAAAACCTGAGTAGTTAGCAAAGTGACTAGTTGATGAAATTGTAGGTCGGTGAATGACCGTTTGCTTAGATGTCTATCCTAATTTGCTTATGCTATGATGTGTGGTACGGTTAAAAATGAAAGAAAAGTCTCTAAAGAAAAGAATTGAACCACCTATAACCGATAAGCGTGAAGCTACCCATGGGCGAGTATTAGGACCACCATGAGGAGAAATGCTACCTTAAAGGGTAGGTGTGTTGAAAAAAAAGAGAAAGAGAAAAAAAGAGAAAAAGAAAAGAAAAAGAAAAAAAGAAGTTCAAAATGAAAAGAAAAAAGAAAGAGACAAAAGAGAAAGAAAACCATACCACATTGAGCACAGAAAAGCAACTGCAGGCATAATTGAGACATCTAGGTCTGTTTAACCCATCGATCCCAATTTTTTGACGAAATCAATGAGTTGGCTCACCTGGGGATGAATCTGCAAAGGAACCTTTGCACACACACAAACTTTGAGTCTGGCTTAGATAATTTATTCAAAGACTTGGATATGAGTTGCATTGAATGTTTTGAAGGTTCTCTGGTTTCAATACCGGGCATTCTTTGAGGGCAATAATATGTGTAACTATTGGGACTATTTCGTAGAATGTGATATAGTATGATGATATGGAATTCCACATCACGTGGTTCACCTTGACCTATTACAAGCAGCGAAGAGCATAAAGCTAAATCAAGACTGGGGGCGACCAGTCTACCACCTCGCAAATAAGGGAAACAACGAGATCTTGAGCCATGAAACAAGGGAGAACCAACCAATCACCAGAAGAGAACTGGCAGAAGGAAATTACAAGCAGACCCATGGGGTAACCAAAGACATTTGAAGGAAAGAAGCACCGAGGAGCAAAGGGAAGACCTATCCCAACAGAATAAGAAATTCATTCATGCATGCATGCATACACGTAACGTATTTTGCATTCTTTTTTGTGTTTGTTTTATTTTGTATTCACAGGTTTCAAAGAAGAAAAAGAGAAAGCGGCAAAGACAAGCCAACCAGAATCAGTAACATATGAGTAATAGTTTAGGGGATGAGTCCCAGGGTTGAGGCCCATATTAGTATCAGTTTTAGGGATGAGTCCTAGGGTTGAGTCCCATATCAGTTTAAGTTTAGGGAATGAGTCCCGAGGCGAGGCCCACTTCATCATCAATTATGGGAATGAATCCCAGGGCCGAGGCCCACATCAGCAGAGTTTTGGAATGAATCCGGGAATGAATCTCAGGGTCGAGGCCCACTTCATCAGCAATTTCGGGAATGAATTCCAGGGCCGAGGCCCACACTATCAGCAGTTTGGGGAATGAATCACAGGGTCGAGGCCCACATCGTCAGAGTTTTGGAAATGAATCCGGGAATGAATCCCAAGGGCGAGGTCCACATCAGTATCAGTTTGGGGCGAGGCCCACATCGGTATCAGTTTGAGGATGGAGCATGGGTCGAGGCCCACATCAGTATCAGCTTGGAGATGATTCCCAAGGTTGAGGCCCACGTTAGCACTAGTTTCGGGGATGAGACCCAGGGTTGAGGCCCACATCGGTATCAGTTTCGGGGATGAGTCCCAGGGTTGAGGCCTGCATCAGTATTGGTTTCGGAGATGAGTCCCAGGGTCGAGGCCCACATCAGTATCAGTTTTGGGGTTGAGTCCCAGGGTCGAGGCCCATATCAGTATCAGTCTGGGGGCGAGGCCCACATCAGTATCAGTGTGGGGCGAGGCTCACATCAGTTTTGGGGCGAAGCCTACGTCAGTATCAATCTGGGGGCGAGGCCCACATCAGTATCAGTTCGGGGAAGAGTCCCAGGGTTGAGGCCCACATCGGTATCAGTTTCAGGGATGAGTCCCAGGGTTGAGGCCCGCATCAGTATTGGTTTCGGAGATGAGTCCCAGGGCCGAGGCCCACATCAGCATCTGTTTTGGGATGAGTCCCAGGGTCGAGGCCCACATCAGTATCAGTTTGGGGCGAGGCCCATATCAATATCAGTTTGGGGGCGAGGCCCACATCAGTATCAGTCTAAGGGCGAGGCCCACATTAGTATCAATTTAGGGCGATGCCCATATCAGTATCATTTTAGAGGTCGAGGCCCACATCAGTATTAGTTTGGGGCGAGGCCCACATGAGTATCAGTCTGGGGCGAGGCCCGCATCAGTATCAGTCTGGGGCGAGGCCCACATCAGTATCAGTTTGGGGCGAGGCCCACATCAGTATTAGTCTGGGGGCGAGGCCCACATCAGTATCAGTTTAGGGCGAGGTCCACATCAGTACCAGTTCAGGGTCGAGGACTCACTACATCATCAGTTTGAGGGCGAGGTCCCTATTATCAGCGGTATTGGGATGCGTCCCAGGGTCGAGGTGCCCCCGTTGTCAGTTGTAGTTCCGGGATGCGTCCCAGGGTCGATGACCCACTACATCATCAGTTTGAGGGCGAGGCCCACTTTTTCAGCGGTATTGGGATGCGTCCCAGGGTCGAGGTGCCCAGGGTCGAGGTGCCCTAATTGTCGGTTGCAGTTCCGGGATGCATCCCAGGGTCGAGGACCCACTACATCATCATCTTAAGGGCGAGGCCCATTTTGTCAGCGGTATTGGGTCGAGGTGCCCAGGGTCGAGGTGCCCCCGTTGTCGGTTGTAGTTCCGGGTCGAGGTGCCCACTACATCATCAGTTCGAGGGCGAGGTCCCTATTGTCAGCGGTGTTGGGTCGAGATGCCCCCGTTGTCGGTTGTAGTTCCGGGTCGAGGTGCCCAGGGTCGAGGTGCCCACTACATCATCAGTTCGAGGGTGAGGTCCCTATTGTCAGCGGTGTTGGGTCGAGGTGCCCATGGTCGAGGTGCCCCCATTGTCGGTTGTAGTTCTGGGTCGAGGTGCCCAGGGTCGAGGTTCCCACTACATCATCAGTTCGAGGGCGAGGTCCCTATTGTTAGCGGTGTCGGGTCGAGGTGCCCCCGTTGTCGGTTGTAGTTCGGGTCGAGGTGCCCAGGGTCGAGGTGCCCACTACATCATCAGTTCGAGGGCGAGGTCCCTATTGTCAGCGGTGTTGGGTCGAGGTGACCAGGGTCGAGGTGCCCACTACATCATCAGATCGAGGGTGAGGTCCCTATTGACAGCGGTGTTGGGTCGAGGTGCCCAGGGTTGAGGTGCCCCCGTTGTCGGTTGCAGTTTCGAGATGCGTCCCAGGGTCGATGGCCCACTACATCATCATCACAGTTCACATTTGGTGGTTCGGGAACAAAGCCCAGAGGTCGAGGCGCCTCGCCACCATATCTACTACGTCATCAAATCAGTTCGAAGCAGCAGGCGGACCATGTGGCAGCTGGCGAGCCAGGTAAGTAAAAATGCATTGCACGTACTTTGATAGGAATTGTCATTGTCACACACTACACAAGTCCCATCAAAGTGGGGGCGACTGTAGGTACTGCATTTTTGCATATAAGCCTGATGATGAGTCTCGTATGGAGACACTACCTCTTTAGTTGTGAAAGCCGCGGGAAACGGACGTTGGAAGGGTAAATTTGGAAATTAGCATTTTGTCAGATTTAACTCGCTTGTTTCGCTTCGGGTTCGCTTGTTGGACCTCTGTTTTTAAACACACCAAAGCCCAATCCAAAATAATTAAAACATTTAAAATACATGTCACAAATTAAATTAAAACCAATTAAATTAAACTTAAATTAAATTAAAATTAAATCACCTTCCTAAATTAAATTTAATCCTTTTCCTAAAATAAATAAATCACATTCCAAATTAAATAAAACACAAATTAAATAAAATTAAAGTAAATTCCTAATTTAATCAAATCACCTACCAATTTAAATAAATCATATCCTTAACTAAAAAGAATAAATCAAATCACTTCCCTTAATTAAAAGATTTCCATTATCACATTTTAAAAATATCTCTCCATCAATACACAATCTCCCTTTCCTTCTCTAACAAGGTAAACCTATCCCTTTGCCTATAAAAAAAACCCTTAACCCAACCTTTTAAACCCTGGCTGACTCTTACAAAAATAAAAAGTAAAACCCTAAATCCCTCTCGGCCACTCTCTCTCATTCACTCATTCGGCGACCCTCCACACTCGAAGCCCTTGTTCACGTCCCACATCGCTAAGGAAGCAACAAGCCATCAAACACAAACCCTTAATTTGCCTTCACCCTGCCTACTCCACACGTAGCAGCCTTGGGTTCTTCACGCCACTGACCTAGCACATCACCCACGTAACCTGACCTTCAACTCATCATCAAAAGCCCCACTTCGCTAGCCACACCAGCCCACTCACAGACTGCTCACGCCATAGCCACACTCTACGCCTAGCCGGCCAACAAGCACAAAGTACACTCCTCACAACGACACCAACACCTGCTCCCTTTACGCTCAGTTCAGCCCCGAATTAACCCTCACTACACGCCTAGTTCAGCCCCCGAAAACTGCCCCAAACAGTGACAAAAACTGCCCCTAACACACCTCTAAAACCGCCAAAACAGTCCCCAAATTAACCCAAAATAGTGACAAGAAAATACCCTTAAAACAGCAGCGAAACAGAGTGAAAACAGCAGCCCAAACAGTGAAACAACGAGGAAAAATGTTGGATTAGTGAACCAGAAAAGTTACGGAACATCAACCATTCTGACGGCCGTGTAACGCGCTTTCGAGAGACGACAAAAGATGTTAGACCTGAGGGCACCTTTTTATTTATTACCTTTCGTTTATTTTCGTTTATTTTAATATATTATCGCATGAGAGTCGTTTGTTGAGGCATGATGTGAATGTCGGATGAGCGGAATGTGTGTTCCTTTTTGTGGTATATCGGATGGAAACCCGGACGTAAATTCCGTAGCCGAATCCGAATGGACGATAGTGCGATTTGTACTCGGGATACAATACCACGTACCACTTGAGAGACACATATTTCGTTTCATCCAAACTTGTGTTCGAGCATGATGTAGTTCGTAGATTATTTGTTATTTATTTATGCATAATTTAGTTCTTTAATTTCGCATTAGTGATTTAGTTTGCGTTTATGTTAAAGTAGTTATTTATTTGTTCTTTGCATTGGATGGTTCAAACATGCTCGTTGTGTAACGTTATATGCGTGTCGTTATAATGACTTATTTTTAAAGTATGTGAACTTAGTCATAGGACTTATCTTGATGAATATGAACTAGATCTAAGTCACCTATGGGCATATATGTTGATTAGATTCGGTTAGTTTATTACACAAATCACATCATTACAAGTGGCATAAGTAAGGGACCATTCCAAACCCAACGGTTTGAGGTCTTCCCTTGCGAGGGGTGAGTGCGGCCTTAAATCTTTCTCCAGGTTCACACCGGGTGGCGACTCCATGTTATTTCTCCGGTTTAGTTCCCCCGCGGACTATTCCGTACTCCCAACTAGGCCGCGAGCCTAGAACAACGTCGTCAAGTTCTGTGTCCTACAAGGTCCCACCCGCGTCGCGACGCGCCCGTGTAAATTGATTGCACGTCTCTACCTTGATCGCATCGCGATGCACGCTTGGCGTGTCGTGACGCGCCGGTGTCAATCAGATGCACCTCTCTGTCTCGTTTGCGTCGCGATGCGACATCGAATTCAGGACCAAAATTTTTGTTCCTTCAATGATTGATTCCAAAACTCATTTCATAATAAATACAAGCAAAACAATCATCAAATATCAACTTCTAACATCTCCATACCTTCCATAACCCCTCATCTTAACCCAATGTCCTCATTAGAATTGAAAACCCAAAGTTCCCCCAAATGTGATTTTCTCATATCAATACCCATCATTAACCACAATACAAATCATCAACAACATTCTATCAATCATCCAAACTCAAAAACTCACAACTTAAGGTTTGGGTCAAAGCTTCTTACCTATATTCAATCTCCTTTCTTCCTTAACAATACTAGTTGATCCCCTTCTTCCTCTTTTAGGGTTTAGCTTGAATGAATTACCATTGACAAGCTTAAACTCTTTCTAAGAAAATGCAAACTTTCTCCATTTCTCTCTTCTCCCTCAACTCACGTTTGTGCCAAGAAAAAAATGAAGAAATATTTTTCTTTTTATTGTATTATTCTTAACTTAACCTATTTTCTAGAAAAATGTAGGCAATTCATTAGTTGGGCCTTGGACTTCTCTTTTCATTTCTTTTAATTTTTTGTTGGCCCAAGAAGGAAATCAAAAGAAAATTAGGATTAATGTTAAGTAAGTGTTCGTTGTTCCTAAATCGATCCCGAAAATTATTTTCTGGCCCGGAAAAGAAAATCCCAAGTATCCAAAGCCGAGCAAAACTATTTGAGGTCGTTACAAATTCTCCCCCCTTAAAATGATTCGTCCTCGAATCAAAATGTTTAAAGGAAATAGTGTGCGCTCTCATGGCTTCTTCCGGTTCCCAGGTAGCCTCTTGTTCATTGTGATGTTGCCAAATCACCTTGACTAAAGGAACCCATCGAGATCGTAGCTTCCTTGTCTCTCTTCCCCTAATAGCTACGGGTTGTTCCGAATAAGATAAGTCTTGATGGATATCAAATGTCTAAGGTTCCAACAAATGAGATTCGTCACGCAAATACTTCCATAACATAGATACGTGAAAGACTGGATGTATCCTGTCCATGTTAGGTGGAAGCGCCAATTCATAAGCTCTTCCTCCAACTCTCCGAAGTATCTGGAATGACCCAATAAATCTAGGGCTGAGTTTACCCTTTTTACCGAATCTCATGACTCCCTTGAAATGAGATACCTTCAGAAACACAAAATCCCCCACCTGAAACTCCAAATCATTCATTTGGTGATCTCCATAACTCTCTTGACGACTTTGAGCCGTACTCAACCTCTTTTTGATCAGCTTTACTTTTTCTATGGCATCTTATACAAAATCAGGTCTCAATAACGTCTCCTCCCCGATTTCAAACCATGCAACTGGCGACCTACACTTCCGCCCATAAAAGCCTCGAATGGTGCCATTTGAATACTTGCTTGATAACTATTATTATAAGTGAATTCTATAAGTGGCAAATAATGGTCCCAACTACCCTCAAATTCAATCATAAAATCTCGAAACATGTCTTCCAAGGTCTGTATGGTACGCTCCGACTGACCATCAGTCTGTGGGTGAAAAGCTATGCTAAAGCGTAACTGTGAACCCAAAGCTTCATGAAATGACTGCAAAAACTTAGAGGTAAATTAAGAACCTCGATCAGAGACAATTGAGATAGATACTCCATGCAATGACACTACCTCATCTAGGTACAGTTTGGCATATTAGGCTGCTGTAAAGCTAGTCTTCACTAGAAGAAAATGTACTGATTTTTTTAATCTATCTACTATCACCCAAATAGAATCACAACCCTTTGAGGTATGCGGGAGTCCGACGATAAAATACATAGTGATTTTCTCCCATTTCCACTCTGGCACATCTAAACTCTGCAGCTTTCCTGTTGGTTTGTGATGTTCAGCTTTAACCTGCTGACAAGTGAGACACCTTGTGACAAATTCAGCCACATCCCTTTTCATGCCATCCCACCAATACAGATCCTTAAGGTCGTGATACATCTTGGTGATCCCAGGATGCATGGTGTAAGATGAAGTATGGGCCTTCTCTAATATCGAGCGTTTCAACTCTGGAACTGGAGGAACAAGAATTTTATTCTGCTTCCCAATGAGGTTTTCACCGTCTAAATAATACTCATCCTCAGTGCCTTGCTGTAATAGACATCTAATCCGTTGCACCTCAGGATCTGCTTCCTGTGCAACTCTGATTTCATCAACGAGGGTGGACTTAACTTGAATCTGAGCCAACAACCCTTCTTGCGTCGTCACCTGGAAACTCACTCCATCCAACATATAACTCTGTATCTGTTTGACTGGGTGCCATCTCTCAATTGGTAAATGAGCCAAACTTCCCATAGACTTCCTACTTAAGGCATCCGCGACAACATTAGCTTTGCCCATATGATACTGAATGGAGCAGCCATAGTCTTTCAACAACTCTACCCATCTCCTCTGTCTCAAATTAAGCTCCTTTTGGCTCTAGATATATTTAAGGCTTTTGTGATCAGTGAAACTTCAAACCTTTCACCGTACAAATAATGCCGCCATATTTTCAGAGAAAATATTATTACAGCCATCTCTAAATCATGAGTGTAGTAATTTTGCTCATAATGCTTCAATTGTCTGGAAGCATAAGCAATCACTTTCCCCCTCTGCATCAATACACAGCCCAAACCCACTCTGGAAGCATCACAGTACACTGTAAATCCTCATAGTTCCCCTGGCAGTGCAAGAATAGAAGCAGTAGTCAATCGACATTTAAGTTCCTGAAAACTCTTCTCACAAGCATCAGACCATTCAAACTTCACATTCTTCTGAGTTAGCCACGTTAATGGAGCAGCTATTCTGGAGAAATTCTCTACGAACCTCCTATAATATCCCGTTAATCCCAAGAAGCTACGAATCTCCGTTACGCTCTTAGGTCGATGCCAGTTTTGAATAGCCTCAATCTTCTGGGAATCTACCCCAATTCCTTCCTTAGACACCATATGCCCCAAGAATACCACACTTGTCAACCAAAACTCACACTTCGAGAACTTAGCGTATAACTTATGTTCTCTTAGTGTCTGCAACACCTGATGTAAATGTTCTACATGTTCCTGCTCACTACGCGAATACACAATAATATCGTCAATAAAGACTATCACGAACCGGTCTTGAAAAGGCCTAAATACCCTGTTCATCAGATCCATAAATACAGCAGAGGCGTTGGTCAGACCAATTGTTCTTGATCGTCACCTTATTCAGCTGCCGAGAATCTATACATAATCACAGCGTCCCGTCCTTCTTCCTCACAAACAACATCGGAGCACCTCACGGGGATACGTTGGGGCGAATGAAAACCTTATTCTGCAAATCTTATAACTGTGCCTTTAACTCTCTGAGTTCTGCAGAGGCCATTCTGTATGGAGTAATCGATATAGGCTGGGTTCCTAGTATAACGTCTATACAAAGCTCAATATCTCTATCCCGAGGTAATCATGGCAACTCATCTGGAAACACATCAGGATACTCCCTCACCACTGTGATCTGTTTAAGATCTATATTTTCCACTCTATTATCTGTTACATAAGCCAAGTAACCCATATTTCTCTTCTGAAGTAACTTGAATGCATGTATGGCGATATCAAATTGTGTGGCGCTACATTTCTATCCCCCTAATAAACTTTTACTGGTCTATTGGGAACATGTAGTGTAATGGTCTTCTCCAGACAATCAAATACCGCATGGTGCTTACCAATCCATCCACCACTAAATCGACATAAGATATGTACTCGTCAATGTCTATAGGACACTGCCTCACACCCTATGTAGCTTCAAAGGGGTCTCCTACTGGTGTAGTTATAATGATAGGGAAGTTTAAAGGCTCGATGTCCCTATCCATCTGAGACACAAAACACGGTGCCACAAAAGAATGTGTAGCACCAGAATCACATAACATCCTTGCTTGTACAGAATCAATCAGCAATGTACCTGTGACCACCGTATTGGATGCCTGTGCCTCCTGGGGAGTGAGGGTATACACCTTACCCTGAACTCTGCTGGAGGAATCCTGTCCTCGATCACCAACTGATTGCCCACTTCCTCCTACTGTCTGTCCCCTACTCACTGGCCTCTGGTCTCATCCTCCTAAATTTCCGTTAGGCTGTGGCTGGGGTGTAGATGGGGTGGCACTGAAATATGGAAATTGCTTTACTGGTACCGAGTAGTGTCTCTTCAAATAACCCATTTTCCCGCACTGATAACAACCTATACTCCCCGATCTACAAGTCCCGGTATGAGCTCGTCCATAAATAGGACACTATGGTAGGGTTCGCCCAGGCTGGGCTACCGAGGGAGAAGAAACTACACGATAAGCGACACTCTGAGTTGGCCTACGGTCCTGACCCCCTTGAACTGAACCCATGTCTCTGCATGTCGTAGGCGAAGCTGACATCTGCTGCTGTCTACTAGGGCCACTCTGCTGCGGCCTAATCCTCTCCTCTGACTTAGATTTCTTTCGAGACTCCCTCTCTGCTTGTCTCTCTTTGACATGTGCTTTAAACCGCATGACAGTATCTAAAACTTGGGTGTAGGTAGTGGTCTCTGTGAAATGGATGGAACAGAACAAATAATCTCGAAGCCCATTCACAAACCTCTTCACCTTCATCACCTCTGTACTAATTAGATGTGGGGTATAGCGAGACAACAATGTAAACCGTATGTCATACTCAAAAACTGTCATCTACTCGCCCTGTACCAGCTGTTCAAACTCATGAGCTCTGGCATCTCTGATACTCTGCAGTAAAAATCTAGACAGAAAGGCCATACTAAACTCAGTCCATATCAGAGGAGGAGCGTCTCGTCGCCGACCATTCTGAAATGACAGAAACCATGTATTGGCAATATCTATCAGCTGAAAACTGACCAACTCCACCGCTCTCTCCGAAGAACACCCCAAAGCTGTACATATCCGATCTGATTCCTCAATGAAACCACATGGATCAGGGGAGGTCACAACTCCCGAGAACGTGGGAGGATGAAGCTTTTGGAAATCATGTAAGGATACCAGTAGTTCTTGTCGCTGCTTGACCTGAACCGTTACTGGAGGCGATTCATGGGGCATAACAGAAGGTCCGACTCGATATGTAGTAGGGTCTGGTATGTTTGGAGAAATTACTGTTTGGTGAGCCATAGGAACTCCTACTGGTGGTGGTGGAACATGAGCAGTGGGTTCTGCAGCTCTTGGCTCTGGGCCTGGCGGCTACGGCTGACGAGTAATTAACTGGGCTAAGGCTGCTACTGACTGCTGAATCTGTTGCAAACTCGCAACAACTGGGCCATTGGGCTGGACCACTGGCGCAACTCTACATTCCCTCATAATACGCTCATGAACTGCCTCCACTCATTTCCCCTATCTGGCTCAGGGGGAGGTGCTACTGATCTATGATCCAGATTTATGCCTTGAGGCACCCTACCGTGCCTAGGTCTACCCCTTACTCCGGTCTTTCCCTTGGACGACATGGAAATCTAAGAAGTTGAGAGAGAAAAGAAAATAGTCAATTACAGGTAAAAGAATTATAAGTGATTAGAATGAGACAAGCCTCGAGACAAGGTTACTAGAGTAAACAACCACTTATATATAGTATTACCCTGGGTATACCACATATACAAGCCACTGCTACTCCCTTACCGCAGTCACCGACTCCCTAGATAATACTCTGATACCATCTTTGTAACATCCCCAATTCGAAAATGTTACCGGCAAGCAACAGATCCCACTGTCGCCTAAGCCTCTAACTCACGTACTAGAACTCTTACTCTTATTATAAATTCTATGTCATGCTTATTCAATCACACATGCAACTTGATAACTTAATTAAAATTAAATGATAGATCATGAAATCGAGCGTATGCATATATACATGTCTGAAAATATTTATAATATGTATACAACATCAAGTACAAGTCAGTGATACATCAAAACGACATCCATAAACTATATTCTATATGAACATAGATCTGGTAAAGTGGACATGATGACTAGTGACTGCAATGTAACACTTGTCCTCGAACTGGGTATCCAAAAGTAGCACATGGCTAACCAAAAGAAGAAACCTACAAAAGAACTGGGAAGTGGTGGGGGTGAGTCCTGAGGATCTCAGTTAGTGGAGCTACAAAATGAGAAACCGAGTCAGAACATCTGAGTAAAATCATTCAATCTGAAAATACTTTTGAAAACTTTGCTTGAAATCTAGGTCTTTTCTTAAAATCTGAGAAAAGCCTTTCTAAAAATTTCTGTGAAAAAATATCTCTGGCATTGTGTAAAAACTTAACGCATGGGGGCGTTACGTATCTCCGTCCCCCCATACGCCCAACTGGAGTCAACAGTGAAAATTCATGACTTTACGTATCGCCGTCCCCCAAAGCATGCCACTCATGTCCCTGAAACTGGTGGTCTTGGGGTGTTACGTATCGCCGTCCCCCAAGCCACTGAACTAGAGTTGGTAGTGTTGATCCATGCTACTAGCCGACTCTAAAACCAGGGTCTATGGGCGTTACGTATCGTCGTCCCCCTAGCCCTGAACTACGTGTGCACACGGTCTCTGTCCGTTAATTCCATAAGAGCTGAGGTGGGTTTTACCCCATGCCTTGAAAAATATCAGAGTATTGCTTTTAAACTTTAAAACTTTCAACTCAAACTTTACATAAAAGTAACTGATAATTTTAAAAAGGTTAATGCTCTAAAGCATTAAAAATTAAGTCTCGAAATAAATCTTAATCTGAAACAAGTAATTATAAAATCTATCCATAAGAAAACAAATCTCCACTCACATATTTGAAGTCTGGTCAAGCTTCCTTCACGTTGTTGGAGGCGAACACGGCTCCAGATGAGTATCTATATGGGATACAAGAGGTTAGAATCAAAATTTATAAAAATATGGTTCGAAAACAAATTAAGTTCTTTAACCTAGCTGGATTACTCTCTTAGAACTTTTCTATCCCTTTAAGGAAATGTAAAATAAAATTTAGGTCCTTAGTTACGCATTACATCTTCTGAAAAATTTTCTGGTTTTTTTAGCTCGCGTCTCGACGCAGGTCCCACCAGCATCACGACGCGCCCATGCAAATTGATTGCACGTCTCTGCCTTGATCGCGTCGCGATGCGCCAAGCATGCGTCGTGACGTGCCAATGTCAATCAGATGCCCATCTCTGTCTCGTTTGCATCCCGACGCGACGCTGAATTCAGGACTAGAATTTTTTTTTCCTTCAATGATTGATTCCAAAACTCATTTCATAATAAACACAAGCAAAACAATCATCAAATATCAACTTCTAACATCTCTATACCTTCCACAACCCCTCATCTTAACCCAATGTCCTCATTAGAATTGAAAACCCAAAGTTCCCCCAAATGTGATTTTCTCATATCAATACCCATCATTAACCACAATACAACTCATCAACAACATTCTATCAATCATCCAAACTCAAAAACTCACAACTTAAGGTTTGGGTCAAAACTTCTTACCTCCATTCAATCTCATTTCTTCTTTAACAATACTAGTTGATCCCCTTCTTCTTCTTTTATGGTTTAGCTTGAATGAATTACCCTTGACAAGCTTCAACTATTTCTAAGAAAATGCAAACTTTCTCCATTTCTCTCCTCTCCCTCAACTCACGTTTGTGCCAAGAAAGAAATGAAGAAATATTTTCCTTTTTGTTGTATTATTCTTAACTTAACCAATTTTCTAGAAAAGTGTAGGCAATTCATTAGTTGGGCCTTGAACTTCTCTCTTCATTTCTTTTAAATTTTTGTTGGCCCAAGTATGAAATCAAAGGAAAATTGGGCTTAATGTTAAGTAAGTGTTCGTTGTTCTTAAATCGATCCCGAAAATTATTTTCTGGCCCGGAAAAGAAAATCCCAAGCGTCCCAAGCCGAGCAAAACTATTTGGGGTCGTTATAATTTATCTATATTTCCCCATAATCACTCATTAATATCAAATATTGGTAGTGATTACACATAAAGACTTGGGAAAAAAAAATTTCGAAAATATTTTTCATAGTTACATGTTAATTGATTTACTGGTTCACTGAACCGGATGATCGGGCTAATCTGAAAATCGATTCAGCTGTGGAATCGGACCAACCCACTGTTATAGTGATTCGTTCACTGTAGCAGTGGCCGATCATTGTAATTTCAACAATTAAAAATTTTACCCCTAGTGTGGTTTTTGTTGAAAATTTCCAAAACACTTTTAAAATAATTCTGAGAAATTTTATACTCATCATAAGCAGTGCTACAATAATTCGAGTAATGTGGCAAATAATAATAATTTCTATAAATTATGATTTTGCTCCTAATGCGGTTTTACGGAAAATTTCCAAAATGCTTCCAGAATGATTTCGAAAAATCTCAAGATTTTTTCTTACATATTATTACATATTCAATTATATCCACAACATCTTAATTTCACAAATTAAGCCACAATTGAATTAATTACATATTTAATCACCTAATTCATCCAAAATCATGCAAATACAAATTCATAATTACGAATTGAGAGTCAACCACTATAAAATAACTTAAGAACAATTTTAGGTCACTAAGGAGTGACTTAAGCAACTCTACAATGAAAATTTGGTGTCATACACTATAATTTGACTTAATTACACTAATTAGTCAATTTAATTTACACTTGCTATAAAAGCTTCCGATTAGGGTTTCTAAATATAAGTTAACACCAAAGGATGAAAGAATCACAATTATATTAAATATAATTAATTGGAAATATAAATAAATAATTTTAACCAAATAAAATTAAAAATTATCTCAATTTCACTCATTTTGGTTTTGGTTGATTCCAATTATTCTTCCACTATCTCTAATTTTGGTGAATTAATCAAATCCTAATAAAGTCTTATTTTGCTCTCTCTCAAATGAATAATTCATTATAAAATTGTCCCAAGCCATCTTTTTTTTTCTCAAATGGCCAAAAATATGCACTTATATAGAGGATGAGCATTGGTAATATTGATAAGTAAAATGCATAGATAAAATATTTACCAAATTTAGCCAAATATATGGTTATAAATTTAGCCAAGTATCAATCTTATCTTATTAGATTAGAATATTTCATAATAAATAATTATTAAATTAATTAACTTTTAATTATTTAAATAATTATTTATTGATATGTGTCAAAATTTAATTGAATCTAATGTGCATCTAATAGGGTGGGCTTTGAAAAGCCACATTCAATTCAAATGTCGTTTATTAATGTTCTTAAAATTTTATAAAAAGCCAAATTCTGAAACTTTGAATTGATGCTTTTATTATATTTTACTAAGTTCGAACTTAAATAAACAATCTTAAAATAATGGAGGGCTTGACAAAGCACGATCCATTTACCCACCCTATCATCTAATCAAATTATATATCATATATATATATACACATTAGATATAAAAATACCCCGACATTTGTAAAGTTACGAATATACTGTATTATTCGTAATTAATTGTCTTAGTGCTCTACGAGTATACTTTATTAGTATAACTCTCTAGATTTAGTTATATATGTCATGTAACACATTTTATATCCATAATTTGCCTACTCGCTAATTATGACGACCATAGCAACCACGTTAAACCATATAAGTCGAGGTCTAAACATACCGTATAGTCCATATTCGAATTTTACTAGAGATATAGATGAGAATGTCAAATCTCTATAATGTACAATTCATATATGTGTCACAACACATTCGTGATCTCTCAATCAACATTCGTAACTTGTTTCCATAATATACTATGGCAAGAGTTTTAAAGATCACGAAGTTGATGCCTAAATCCCTCATAGGACTGAAAAAACCTATTTGGATACATCACTGGATATCATGAGCATCAGTCTACATTTAATAAATAGACGAAGGTCTGGTATAAATAAATCATTGACATGACTGTTATTAAAGTATAGAGGATCACTTATGTTGGGTTCCTAAAACATGCCAAGGATCTTCTAAGTCATGATTCATGTGAATACTAAAAGAAGTTGCGGAAAAAACTTACATTGCTCGGTTGGATGGATGTAGAGATTTCAAAAACTTTTGAATCATTTTGTATGACTGTTTAGCTCCAAGCTTCCAAAGTGTGTTCCAAACTCTTGGGATTAGTTTCCCTAACACCTTGAATGACTCATTGAAGTGCTAGCTCACTTGAATTTTTGCAACAAAAATTCTATGTTGAGAGATGAAGCTATCTGCTTTGAGAGGCAAAGGAGAGGAGATAGTTTTGATTTTGTGTTGTTTTTGATTTTCTAAAATCAATTACCAAATACCAAAAACCAAGTTGGTATTAGTCATTCCAAATGATTAAAAAATACAAAGTTTGTTGAGCATTTGTTGAGTGAAAAACAAGCAAAGCAAGATTTACACTCTACCATCAACAACTTCCATCAATAGTCAAAAGTGTGATGTAAGTCAAGTGGGTCCCACCACTTGTAAATTCCGAATTTACGTCGAACAATCTCAACGCGCAACTTCGCTCGGGCTCGGGTTCGTTTAATTCCGAATTAACGAATTTGCCGTTGCGACATTATTACTTAAGTCGCTTACGAATTAATTCTAAATTAATTCGTTCACCCGAATTAAAATCCAATTTTAATTCCACTTTGAAATCTAATTTCAATTAATATATCGAATATATTATTTAATCGATTAATTCCAAATTAATCGTTCTCTCTCTTAATCAAATTTTATCCCAGATAAATTCTTACCGTAATTAATCCCAGATTAATTTTCTCTCTCTTCTAATTAATCCCAGATTAATTCTGTTCAAGTCAAACGTCATCGGTGAATCTTTAGGAAGCGACCCATGAGATTCCTGGATATGTTGGTAGTAAATCCGGTCGTCAGACTATCTGAACACGTGCGTACCCGGTACCACGTTCTTACCGATTTACAAGACATGGTTGGCTTCTAGCAAACACCGAGCCTACCCAATTCTCCAGAAATATTCTTTTAAGGAATACATAATCTATACCAGGCGTAGTATACTAAGTATTACGTATTGTGATCCAGTATCAGAAGTCACATGCTAGGCCTAGGACTGGAATTGTGTATGCCCCGTACGAAGCATATATCAGATAACAACAACTAGTCTCTTTAATCGGATAATCATGACCTTGTCATATTATCCCGATAGTTGCAACATATTAGAGTACCAGTTTTGTATCTCTGCGTGATCATCATCTCCATATAACTGAAGTGACACTTTCATCTTGACATCACACCCAATACACTACGATTCTCAATAAACCTAGAAGAGGCGTACACAGAACCTGTTAAAGTCCCGGATGACCAAAACCAAAGCCTATTGATTGTCGCAAGTACTAGCGATGCAAGTCTCAGGTTAAGACCAAATACACCTACCATGATTCAGATTCCCATAGACACATAGTCATACTACCAATGGGATCCCGAGAGGTCTATCCAGAGCGAAGCTGTTTTCGTACCATCAGTAAATAGAACCTCCTATTACACTTGCATGAGTATCCAATACCCAAATATATGAGAACTATGTTGTTACACTTCCATAACGCGCACAAGTGTAACACTAGTCTATTCCACATTATCGATGTCCAGTCTCGATAATATTATGACTATGGATATTTAATGATTAAACCTTTAGTGGATTGATATTGTCTCATATCTTATTAATCCGGAACTAATCATAATGACTTTTATCATTTATATATTCAAGTAATCTAATTACAAAATGATAAAATGGCAATTTCCTTTGTCACATAGTTAATTTGTACAAAAACCACAATGTCTTTTACAAATAGTGATGCTATGTGTCATAATTGTCCAACAACTTATACTTTCATAGTGGTATCTCAAGTTAAAGGATCATATATATTACTTGACTCTGGAAGATTTCGATTGACTTTGGTGTGCCATCTATTAGGAATAATTTCAGTAAGTCATTCAGTGCTCATCATATAAACACCTACATGTCTATACAAGTCTCATAAGACTCATAGTTCATAGAGATAAATTATCGGGTCAAATCTCGATATACGACATATACTGGTCTTAACAGATTTTATTAACCGACCCATGTTAGTAAATTTTCTATCAGAAATTATATTTGAGAACATACCACAAGTGGTGACACCTCCCAATGTTAATTACAATCCTTGTTGTAACTGTGTGATTATTGTATATTTTATGTTTGCAGTTTATGTTTTCGCATTTTAGTCTTACAATTCATGTGTTAAGCTTACATGTTTTCATTTGACGTCAACACATCTTTCAAGTGTCATGTTTTATGTTTTCATGTAAACATATTTTCAATATATATTTTCATGTATTTCAGTTTAAGTTTTTCAGTAAATATTTTACAAAAATAAGAAAAATAAAATATTTTCAAACCACTAGTAAAATACTGACCTATCATGTTTAGTGACCCGGGAATGCTCACGATGTCTTATGAGGCACTGATCACCCCCATATGCTTATTCATGTTCATATTCCCCTACTTACGCGGTGCTAGGTCTTGCTAAGTAAGTTTCACGCCCACAGGTTACAATACTGGTGTAGATTTTCATATTTTAATATGGAAGTGTATGCGGGTGCGACGGCCCAATCTCGGTACGTATAGTGATGCGACAGAGACGTTTGAATCCTAATCATTGCATATGTATTTTCAGCTCATGATTACAGTTTTATGAATTTCATATTTACATACGTATATACAGTTTCCAGAGCATGTTCAGGTTTCTCATTTCAAGTTATATTTCGATCTCACATTCAAGTTTTATAGTTTATAATTGTGATTTTCATGCTTACAGCTTGCAAACACGTTTTACGTGACCGGTCAGCCCTTGGGCTGCCCAAAAAGTGACTTGTTCACAATTTACATGCAAATTTCGTTGTTTTCTCGTATTTTCGCCCCGGAATAATTTTCGGAATTAATCCACCACCCAATACACATCCAAGATCATCCAAATAACATATTTTTCATGAAAAATATTCTGTTTTAGGGGACGAAATCAGATCTGATTCCGGAAATATTTTTTATCCATTTCATGCCAAAATTCAATTTATTCACAAAATTAATCCAATTAATTTACACCAAAATTAACCACCACAATATAAAGTTCCAAGAACAATTCTAGGCAACATTTGAGAAGCAACATCACTCTACAATGGCAATTAAAATTTTTAGATTAATTCACTAATTAATCTTTATACACATGCTTATGAAAAGAAAACTATTAAGGTTAATTAAACATTCAACACCAAGTTTTGGTTCAAATACATATCCTAGATACATATTTAATTCAAATATGTAATATATATATCCTATACATATTTTACATGCTTAAAAAGAAAACTTAAGAAAATAAAAATTAGGAACTTAATATTAACTTAATATCAATTCCAATTTCCTTTTCCTTTGGTGTGGATGCTTTATTTTAAACCCTAATCTATTTCTTTTCCTTTGTTCTCAACACATGAGAAATGGCTAAAGCTTGCAAAAATGAAATAACTTTCATTTATATATTTTTCATGCATATGGCCGAAAATTTGGGGAATTATTTTAACATTATGGCCATAATTTTGACACTAATTTGAACTTATCCAAATTGAATTATTATTTTGATATTTTTTGTCAATAAAAATATGTGTCAAAAATACATGGTTTAGCCAATTAAAATTGGCCAAAAATAAAGAATATTCCATGTAATATTCTTAATTAAAATAAATAAATAAATAAATTTAATTATTAACAAAAAGTCAAAATAAGTTATGGAAAAATATTCTAAGAATATTCTTCCAATTTATCATTATTAATAATTAATTAATTAATAAATAATAATAATAAAAAAAGTGTCAAAATTCAATTGATTAATAATGTGTATCTAATCAAAATTATTTATCGTATACAAATATTATTTAATACGCATGTGTAAATTATGAATAATCCGAATTATCCATAATTAATTGCCTAAGTGCTCAACAAGTACACTTTATATTGCGGGACTCTCTAGGTTCAAGTTTATCTGTCACGGAAACTATTTCCATGTCCGTAATTTGTCCAATCACAAATTACAACGACCACATATAATCAAGTTGAACCATCCAAGTCGAAGTCATTGCATATATGTAATCCCTTTGTCATAGGTTAATTAAATTATTCTGAAGATATAGATTAAACGTCAAATCTCCGCTATGAACAATTCATGTGTCGCGATATATTTCTGATTCTTAAATAAATATTCGGAACTCTTTTTCGAATCATACATCGGTCAAGGATTTCAAATAATTACAAATCGGATACCTAAATATCGTACACGGGATTGAAAGATCCTCTCTGGATACATCACAAGATATCACGAGTATCAGTCCATACCCGACGAACAGGCGGAGGTCCGATCTTAAAAGATCGTTGACGTGACTGTCATCAATGTGTGGAGGATATCTCACATATCCACAGTGGTATCACAAGTTAAAGGAGCTAATATGCTATTTTACTTAGGGGTGGCAATTTGGGTTAGGATTCGTTTATTCGTTCGATTCGATTCGCTTTAAAGCGAATATGGGTTTGAAAAAATGGATTCGTTTAATAAATTGGTCAATTTGATTCGATTCATTTATTAAATGAATCGAATACGAATTTAAGTTCATTGATTCGTTTATTCGTTTAGGATTCGTTTTATTATTTTATTTTACTAGTTATTATTATTTTTCAATTAAGATACAAGAAATTATGGCTAATTACCATAGAAAAATAATATTGTCGATATTTGATGAGATATTTTTAGTAAATATATTAATTACATATTTCATATGTATATATTTGTGAATAATTAATGTAAATCAATTACGGTAAATTATATTATTAAATAATATCATGATTAAACGAATATTCGTATTTGATTCGTTTAATAAACGAATCGAATACGAATCCTGATATTAGGATTCGTTTAATAAACGAATCGAATACGAATCCATCACATTTTGATTCGATTCGTTTATGATTCGATACAAATTCGATTCGTTGATTCATTTTGCCACCCCTAATTTTACTCGTAAAGATTCCTATTGATGTTGGTGTACCATCTATCAGGAATTTTCGAATGAGTCGTTCAGTATTTATCCAATAAATACCTACGTATTTATATGAGTCTCCCAAGACTCATGGTTTACTGAGATAAACCATTAGAATAATTCTAATATACAACACGTACCGGTCTCACGGGTTTACTAACCGACCAGGTATGTAAACCTCAACCAGAAACAGTTTTAAGAATGAATTGTATTGTGACAATTCTTTGAGACAATTGCTGCGTTTTTGCAATTACATCACAACCATTCATTCTAAGGTCATTTTGTGCCTTAACCATATAAAAGATTATATTGATGAAAATTATTAAATTTTATTCATAATAAAATATAAATGTATATTGTATTTATAATAAATACAATAAAATTTGGCGCACCAAGTACCAACTCTAATATTTTCTCCCACTTTCTCTAGTGCCAAATTTGATGGTATCTAATACCCATCGCCTCTACATGTCTATCATATAGTCTCGGAGGCAAGGCCTTCATAAGCGGGTCTGCTATATTGTCCTCTCCAGATATCTTGCATATGACAACGTCTCCTCGAGCGATAATCTCACGAATAATATGGCACTTCCGTTCCACATGTTTCGATTTCCTATGCGCTCTAGGTTCTTTTGCATATGCAACGGCACCACTATTATCACAGAACAACGGGATCGAATCCTCGATGCTTGGGACACTCCCAATTATATGATAAATTTTCTAATCCATACAGTCTCTTTTGCAGCATTTGATGTCACAATATATTCCACCTCGGTGGTAGAATCAGTTGTTGATCATTGTTTGGAACACTTCCAACTAATTGCAGCATTATTAAGAGTAAATACAAAAATTGAGGTAGACTTTCTATCATCCGGATCTTACTGAAAGTCAGAATCTGTATATATTCCTATCTTTAAATCATATTCTTCATAAATAAGAAACTTATCTTTAGTACCTTTTAGATACTTTCAGATATTTTTAACGGTCATCCAATGGTCGTTACTTGGATTTGATTGATATATGCTAGTAACGCTTACTGCATGACTAATATCAGGTCTCGTACATAACATGGCATACATGATGCTTCATAAGCATGATGCATAAGGTTGAATAGACATTCTAGCATTTCCATCTTCCGTTTCAGGACACATCTTCTTCGAAAGATGAATGCCATATCGAAAATGTATATTAGTAATTTTACAATCGCTAAAATTATACCTTTGTAGGATCTTATCTATGTACGAAGATTGGGATAACCCAATCAGCTTCATTTCTCTATCTCTATAGAGTTTTATACCAAGTATATTGGAAGCTACCCCCAAGTCTTTCATGGAGAATTTTTTACAGAGATATGCTTTAACACCCTGCATCATTCCAAGATCATTTCCAATGATCAGGATATCATCAACGTAAAGCACCAAGAACACTATCATACTCCCACTAACCTTCTTATAAACACAAGGTTCTTCTTCATTTATGAGAAAATCAGACAATCTGATTACCTCATCAAAATGAAGATTCCAACTCCGCGAAGCTTGTTTCAGTCCATAAATGGACTTCTTAAGCTTATATATCATCCCAAAATTTTGGCTGGAGACAAAACCCTCCGGATGTTCCATATAGATTTCTTCATCAAGAAATCCATTAAGAAAATCCATTTTGACATCCATTTTCTAAATATCATAATCATGGTAAGCAGTAATAGCCAATAAAATCCTAACAGACTTTAGCATCGCTACCGGTGAACATGTCTCATCATAGTCCACACTTGGCCTTTGAGTATAACCTTTAGCAATCAGTCGGGCTTTGAAGGTTTCAACCTTTCCATGAGGCCCGCGCTTCCTCTTGTAAACTCATTTACAACTTACAGGAATAATTCCCTCAGGAAGTGCAATCAAGTCCCATACTTGATTCTAATGCATAGAGTCTATTTCGAAATTCATGGCTTCCTGCTAGTTAGCAGAATTAATTTCTAACATTGCTTCTCTGTAGTTATATGGATCAATGTCCTCAACGAGAAGCACATCAAGACTATTGTCTTGTATCAAATACATGGGGTCTCGATATCCTAGTGGATCTACGGAGAGTGGAATTAGAAGGTTCTGCATCTGTCTGAACCTGTGATTCCTCTATTGGTATGTCTTCTATAGGTTGGACTTCATCAAGCTCAACCCTCAAATGATTACCACCTTCTGCCAAAAAATCTTCTTCAAGAAATCTAGCAAAACGAGCTACAAACACATTTCGATGCTCGGGTTCAGAGAATTGATATCCTTTGGCTTGTGAAGCTATGTAATCTGGATAGTTGCACCCCCAGTGTCCAATCTTCCACAGTGGTGGCATTTATCCTCAGCGGTTTTCTTCTTGGCCTTGTCTGGCTTCGCTACTTTTCCTTTAGGAGGGACACTGGAGCCAATCTTCTTTGTCCTTTTCTTTTTCTTCTTGCCAGATCTCGCAGATTGAGAATGAGAAGAACTAGGCAAATAGGACTTTGAAATGAGTGTCGGCACCCTTCTTGATGTCCTCCTTAATAGTCTGAAGCATCCTATGCAACTGACTGTAGGAACAATGAATTCTATGCATGCTGAAGTTCATGATGAACTGGGAATATGACGGTGGGAGTGAGCCAAGAATCAGATTCCTGCCTAGAGTCTCATTCAGCTGGAAGTCAAACCTCCGCAGCTGCTCGATAAGATTCATCATGTGCAGGACATGTGGACTCACTGGCTTACCATTAGCCAAACAAGCGTGGAATAATTCCACAGAGATCCTATACATCAGGGTCTGCTCCGGGTTCAAAAACAGCTCCCTTAGCTGAGTTATAATACTGAAAGAGTCAGACATATCAACATATTACCTCTTTAGATCAGAAGACATAGTACAGAGAATGAGTGACATGACTCTCAGATAATCATCTCTCCATTTCTGAAATATCTCACTCTCTTTAGGTGTCGACTCCGAAGCAATATGCAACGATACTGGACTATCCAGCACATAACCCAACTTCTTAAAACTTAAGACAATCTTAAGATCCAATTCCCATTCAGAAAAGTTCTCAGGACCTTTCAATTTGTTCGCGTCCAGGACACGTGTAAAAGGATTAGAGAAATTAGTAGCTGTCATCACAAACTTAACAAAAGAAACAAGAATTAGCAAATAAAAGTAATATCATCAATATCATAAAACATCCAACATATCATGAAATTTTAATATAAGGATGCCCTCCCACTATTTTACATAAATTATTAAATTAAATTCTATAGCAGGAAGTAGACCTCACAAATATATTTCGACACACAACTTTGGCATATTGTGCCCAAATATATTTGAAAGTAGATAACAATTATCAATCACATTCAATGTGACTCTTAAAATAGATACTGAACCATTTCCGATCCTCACTGCTTTGGCATCTATTGGATGAGGCGTATTCAAGGCAATACTCGTCAATAAACACATCCAAGGTACTTATGAACTACCTCATTTCTTTGGCATCTATTGGTATGCACTTTCGCTCGAATTTGTTTCTTATCAAATAAGTTTTACCGGTATAAATAAATTTCCATTAACCATAGCTGCACTGCTTTGGCAAATACAACCACATTAGGGGTGTTCACGGGTCGTGTCGGGTCGGGTTTTTCGATTTTTTTAAAGACCCGATTGGGTCGGGTCATTCGGGTCTTTTGACCCGAAACCCGAAATTTGAGAAGGTGACCCGCGCAAGTCGGGTCACAACGGATCGGGTCAAAAAAACTACTGGTCGGGTCGGGTCAACATAATATGCAGTAAGTATAATATATATATTTTAGTGACACAAATTTTTCAATGTAGGTGAGTAGCTGAAATGGAAAAATATTTGTTTAATTTCTAATTGATCACAGGTTCAAGTCTCGCCATTAGCATTTGTTTTTGTTTTTGTTTTTTTTTTTTTAAAAAAATAAAAATAAAAATTTCGGAATTGCTTTAGATGGGATTCGAACCAAGGATCACTTAAAGACTAAGTAAACATTTTACCATTTCAGCTACACTTGTTTCTTGTCAAATTTGTATCATTAAAAAAATATATATTATAAGTATAATACCATTTACATCGGGTCGGGTCAGTCTCGAGTTTTCTGGCCTAAACCCGTGACCTGACCCGATATTTCGGGTCGGGTCTAAATTGAACTGAAATTGAATTTTGAAATTCATAAACCCGACCGGGTCGAGTCGGGTCATGGGTCGGCCCGACCCTATGAACACCCCTAAACCACGGTATCAGGAAAAATATTTACATCCGTATTGATGAAATTTAAATACAGGGGGTCCGTTTTGACGTGAATTTAATCATTTTCTCGCGTTTTCACCTCGAAATAATTTCCAAAATTAATCCACCACCCAATACACAGCCAAAATCATCTAAAGAACATATTTTTTCATGAAATTTTTTTTTTTTAGAGGACCAAATCAGATCTGATTCTAGAAATATTATTTATCTATTTTTCATGCCAAAATTCAATTTATTCACAAAATTAATCCAATTAATTTACTCCATAATTAATCACCACAATATAAAGTTCCAAGAATAATTCTAGGCAATATTTGAGTGGCAACATCACTCTAGAATGTCAATTAAAATTTTTAAAATAATTCACTTATTAATTTTTATACACATGCTTATGAAAAGAAAACTTTTAAGGTTAATTAAGCATCCAACACCAAGTTTTGATTCAAATACATATCCTAGATACATATTTAATTAAAGCATGCAATACATACATCCTATACATATTTTACATACTTAAAAACAAAACTTAAGAAAATAGAAATTAGGAA
>SKCR01021423.1:0-78899 GCA_019454045.1 Zanthoxylum bungeanum | reverse complement strand
TAAAATGATCATTTTAGTCCTAAAATTGTCAAATACAATTTTGGATGATTCTAAAAAATTTCTAAAATTATTTTTAACAAGTCCAACTCATTAAAATCAGATTGCAATCGAATCCCAAAATTTTATCAAATTGCCGAGAGCACCCCCAAATTTTTGGTTATTTGCATTTTGGTCCTTTTATGTTCAAAACATGCCAAGATCAAATCCAATCAACCCAAAAATTTATATGCATCATATAAACTCCATAATACATCACATATATAAAAAGCCCCAAATTTGGAAAGGGTTAAGAACCCGAATTTTACAATTTCATCAAATTGACCAATTTCACCAAATCCATACTTTAATTCAAACTTTACAACACCAAACAAGTCTCACCATCATGAAACAACTCAATAACAATGCTAGGTCATCAATGAGTGGCTTAGAAACTCTAGAATGGCAACTTGATTATCAAATAATCAAAAGAGAGCTTATGCAACCATTTCAAGCTCACTTTGAAACCATACATGCATACATCTTTCTTCCAAGTTCATAACCAATTAAAACATAAAATATAAGTAAAGAGACAACATCAAAGCAACACAAGATGAAGCTAAGCATGTTAGAAATATTTTCTATTGTGAAAGCTTTAACGAAAAACTTACAAAAACATAAGTTTTCCAAGCTTTATTCTTTATCCTCCAAGCCTTTTTCTCTCAACTCTATTATGTTTATTTGGTAACTTATGAACTCCTTAAACCCTAAAAATGAAACAAAACAATATATACTCCCCAAAATTTGCCTTGGCCGAAATTTGAGAACTATATACAAATATCTAGATATTTTTTGTTTCAATTAAAAATAGATTATCAACCTGCATCCATTATCATTACAACTTTAATGAATAATCAACAAGTCAACAAAAGCAACTTAAAAATATTACAATTATATTCATTTTAGGGTGTTGGCCTAAAATTACAATAATAAAAGGAAATTGATATTTTCAATTTTTAACAATTAAAACAAATATCTTAAGAAGTCAAACTGAATTTGACATCCATTTCCTGTAATGTATAAGTCAACAATATACACTTATAATCATTTCCTAACTTTATCATTTGGTAAGATATTTATATTTTAATTATATTAATTATTTAACAATTAAATAATTAATCAATTAATTAAATACAAATATCTCAAATATATGTATTATATTTACTTTAAATATCTCAAATACATATATAAATGATATATATCAAATACTTTTATTTGAAAATTTATTAATGTTTATTTAATAATATCATATATTAAATACAAATACACATTAATTAGGAAATGACGGTTCAGCCCATTTGCATGTATTTTTCGTTTAACGTTTAAACGATTTATAAATAATCACCATTATTTATAAAAGTCGCCCTAGTGCTCTACAGGTATATTTCATTAGTGAGACTCTATAGATTCAAGTATATCCATCATAAAATCCAATTTCGTGTCCATAATTTACCCATCCGTAAATTATGACGACCACAGATAAACTAGCTGAATCATACAGGTCAAGGTCATTGCATACGTATAATTCCTCCGTCACATGTATCCAGATAATCCCAGAGATATAGATTTAAACGTCAAATTGCTATAGGTATTATCCCATCGACGATTCTATTAGCTATCTATAAATAACATTCGGAACTCATTTCCGAAGTATACTATGGCCATGGATTTAACTGATTGCTAATCATATATGGACTACCTATGCTATGTACACAGAACTGACGGATCTTATCTTGATACACATAGGATATCCTGAGGATCGGTCCACACCCAAAGAACATGTAGAGGTCTGATCTAAATAGATCGGTGACATGACTGCCATCTAAGTGTGGAGGATGTCTCATACATCCACAGTGGTATCTCAATTCGAAGGATCACTATGCTACTCAACCCGAGAAGATTCTTATTGACGTTGGTGTACCATCCATTAAGAATCTTTCATGAGTCGTTCAGAGTTTATCCACTATAAACACCTACACGTCTATACGAGTCTCCCCAAACTCATGGTTCATTGGGATAAACCATCGGACCAAGTCTCAATATACGACATGTACTGGTCTCAACGGATTTGACTAACCGACCCATGTTAGTAAATCTTGACCATTAACTATATTTGATAATATACATTTAGCAGTGACACTTCCCAATGTCAATTACAAACTACCTTTGTAACTGTGTACTACATTATATATTATCGGGAATTTGTCTAATATATAAATATCACTAAACCACATTTAGTTTCAATCTAATCGAATACGTATATAAAAACAAGAGGTGCAACCATAAATAAGTAATATTATGGAAAAAAGAATTGATCGTATTCATGAATCAGACATAAATACGATGCGGATTGGCACTCTGAGCACCAACCCAACAGTCTTAACCTGAGACTTGCATCGCTAATACTTGTGACAATCAGTATATTTTGGTTTTGGTCATCCGGAGCTTTAACATGTTCTGTGTACGCCTCTTATGGGTATACTGAGAATCGTAGTGTATTGGGTGTGATGTCAATATGGAAGTATCACTGCAGTCATATGGAGATGATGATCACGCGGGATACAGAACTAGTACTCTTAAATGTTGTAGCTATCGGGATAATATGACTAGGTCATGATTATCCGGTTACAGAGACTAGTTGCTGATGATCCGATCTATGCTTCGTACGGGGCAGACTCAATTCCAGCCTTAAGCCTAACATGTGACATCCGATACTGGATCGTATTACGCAATACATTGTATACTTCGCCTGATACAAATTATATATTCCATGTTGAATATTTCTGAAGAATTGGGTAGGCACGGTGCTTTGCTAGAAGCCAACCATGTCTTGTAAATCGGTGAGAACATGGTACGAGGTACGAACATGTCGGATAGTCCGACAACCGTATTTACTGCCAACATATCCAGGGATCTCTTGGCTCGCTTCCCAAAGATTCACCGATGACATTTTACTCGCACAAAATTAATCTGGGATTAATTATGAGAGAGAAAATTAATCTGGGATTAATTACGGTAAGAATTTATCTGGGATTAAATTCATCTAAAAGAGAGAACGCGATTAATTTAGAATTAATCGGTAAAATAAATATAATAGTCAAATTGGATTTTTCTATTTAATTTATTTATTTTGGGCAAAAATAATATATCGGATATATTAATTGAAATTGGATTTCAATACGGAATTAAAATTGGATTTTAATTCAAACGAACGAATTAATTTGGAATTAATTCGTAAGCGACTTTCGTAATAATTTTATGAGGCATTATTATTTAATTAATGGATTTAATTAAGTCACGACGGAAAATTTATTTAATCGCATTAAATGAACCCGAGCCCGAAGTGTGTTGTGTAAGCCAACTAGATTGGAATTAAATGAGTGGGACCCATTACTTACATCACTTGTCACTATTTGTGATGTAAGTGGTTGGCAAAAAGTAAATTGGATTTATTACACATCACACCTACCAAGTTAATATAACTTTGGTAATTATTTTTGGAAAACACATCACTATTCACCATATTCTCTCTTTCTTCCTCTTTGGCCGAATTTCTTCTTCTTGGAGGAGAAAATTTTCTTTCAAAATTTGTTCAAGCTAGCACTTAAAGGAGTCATATTAAGGTGTTAGGGAAACTCACCCAAGAGTTTGGAACTCAACAAAGAGCTTGGAGCTTCTACATCAAAAGAAAGATTTGATTTTTCAAAGCCGATCAATGTAAGGTATTCCGTAAATTTTCTTGATAAATTCACACACAAATCATGATTTAGAGATCCTTGGCATGTCTAGGACACTAACAAGCCATTTCCAACTTGTAAAACGAGAGTAGTTTTTGTGAATGAAACAAATGAGCTTCCACAGCTCTCTTATACTCTTCTCCATTTTGGCGCTTTGAATTCCCACGTAAAGACGCCTCGAAACCTTCACTGGGGCTACAGTCATATCAAGCAAGGGTTCGAAATCTTCCAAGCCTATTTTATGAAACCAACTTAAGGCCCAAACGAGCTTAGGAGAAACAAATCGCATTCTTCAACATGGGACATTCAGAAAGGAAGATATTGTGACAACCTGGATGAGTATAAGAGTCAAGTTCTACGTATCCCCCAGTCGACATATAGAGTGAATTTTCCCACAAAAGGTCTCCCTTTGACCTCGATGACATAACATAGTTGCACTGCAACACATCGCTTGCCGAGATGACAAGTAAAAGTGCCTTATCCATGTTGCTAATCGCGAGTCGTGTTTTCAAACTCGCAAGCAATGTCATACGACACAGATTGAGACTAGTCGACTGGAGATCTTTCTGAGCCTTCATCTGGTTCAGTCGATTGGAAACATTCCACATTGCTCATGCCTAGCAAAGTTCAAGACCCGGACCTTCATCTGGCCCAGACGATATTGAAGACTCCCCCTGGTCCTCTGACTAGTCGACTGGAGATCTTCTTGAGCCTACATCTAGTTCAGTCGACTGGGAACATTCTCCTTGGCTCATTTCGAGAAAAGTTCAAGACCTGGACCTACATCTGGTCCAAATGACATTGAAGACTCCACCTGGTCATTTGACCAGTCGACTGGAGATCTTCCTGAGCCTTCATCTGGTTCAATTGACTGGGACATTCCCTGTTGATCATGTCAAGTCAAGTTCAAGACCCGGACCTTCATATGGTCCAAACGATATTGAAGACTGCCCTGGTCATCTGACTAGTCGACTGGAGATCTTCCTGAGCCTTCATTTCGTTCAGTCGACTGGGAACATTCCCATTGGCTCATGTCGAGCCAAATTCAAGACTTGGACCTTCATCATTACTAGACGACATTGAAGACTCCCTCTAGTCCTCTGACCAGTCGACTAAAGATTTTCCTGAGCCTTCATCCGATTCAGCCGACTGGGAACATTCCTCGTTGTTCATGTCGAGCCAAGTTTGGATCTTCATTTGGTCTAGACGACTTTGAAGACTCCCACTGGTCATTTGACCAGTCGAAATAAGATCTTCCTGAGCCTTCATTTGGTTCAGTCGACTCAGAACATTCCCCATGACTCATACCGAGCCTTCAAGACCGAGGTCTTCATCTGGTCCAGACGATAATAAAGATTGGTCGATTGAGTCTCATTCTTGATATTTACTTAGTTCCATTGTGTGTCCTATTACCTTTGATAGATCCAAACGACATCAGTGACTAGGCTTGGTCGACTGAGGGTTATCTCAGATATTTGTTCAGCTCCACCAACGTGGTATGACTTGCGACAAGTCCTAGTGACATCAGCGTCCAAGTACGCTTATAAGCTTTATACACACCTCAGACGACACACACACCAAATACTCTCCAAGACAAGAACTCCATGACTTAGAGAGTATGAGGCAAACTATACGGGCAAAATTTGGGCCAAGGGCATTTCTGAATTTTCACTCCATGCCCTATATCAGATACATTCCAAATTCCTCCTCCAAACAGTACCCAATCAAGACTTGGGCCAAAGACCCAATTACCTTGTCAGGCCCATACACAAAGAGAGGCCAACCTCCTGGCTTGCCAGCTACCCAAACCAAAAATGCCTAAATCAATATTAGTAACTCCCTCAACGTAGTTAGCCATTTTAGACACCCAACGAATGAGAAATTAATGGAGGAAATAAAGTTGATCTTGTAAAAGTCTATAAAAGGAAGTAGTTTTTCTCTTGGAGGGGGGATTCTCTCATTTTGGGCTCTCAAAGTATTTCAACCTTGAAACACCAACCCACCGCCCTCACGGAAGTCAACGGAGGTCAATGTAAACTCTAACTTTGTTCTTTCAACACTATTAAGCTCTTTACCACCACTGACTTGGGCGTCGGAGTGCCTACGACATCCACCACACAGGTGGGTAGGAACCCCCACGCTCACTTTATCTTTGTCTTGCAAGATCGCTAGTGCCTTCATCCTATGAATTCTCGATTATGGACCTCAGGCGAAATTCAACCCCCACATTTAGTATGAGAAGTATGTCGGACAAGTGAATGATTGGCCCTCTCATACGGGAAATTGCCTCCATTACTTTGTGCTAATTGGAGATGAGATGATTTTTTAAGCTAATTATCTGAGTGATGTCGTTATAAGGTCAATTTTTATGTGATATAACATAAGGTGAATAAATTCATTTCACCTTACTTGTCTTAATGTCATATGTGAGTTAGATATTGTGTTTGTCTGAAATATCATACGTACAGTATTTTATGAGACATACGTTCCATGGGAAATGAGAGAATACCATAACACATGTTTTCATACCGTGTGTACAATTGCGACTATCAAGGGTAATATAAGTATAGTTCTCGATCTTGATATTGTGTGAGACCCTTGAGATTATTTCAATCTCACATTGTACCCTTTAGATTATTTTCTGCTTCTCAAAACTTAGAAATGATGATCGTCTTCTTGGAGTGGTACTGAAAAATCATGAGAGATTCGATCTAAAAGAACATATTTGGAAAAGTGAATTAAATCAAGATTGAGAGATTCGAGAAAAGAGAAATATCATTATATGAGTAATATCGCATTAACTTGTATTCATTGGTCGACCAATTATGTTGTTCTATGTGATCAAACATGATTGTGAATACAAAATAAATATTACATTCAAAAAGAGATCAAGAGAGATGTAACGTGATAAACAATCGAGGATACTGCATACCTGATCTACTATGGTCTATCTATTATTTGGGTAGCTATATATTCCTAACAGATTTATAATAAGTGAGCTCTCGAAGTATGTTGGTCGCACGATACAATTGCTAAGTATGAATTATTCTCATAATGACAATAAAAATTATTGATCATATCATGTATGAGTGGTAGTTGTTAGAAAATAACATTTAGAAAATATTAATGGGGAACATGTGGTACACTCATGATGGTAATATTTTTGGAGGAGTTAGGGAAAGTCATTAAGCTACCAAATACATGTGATTAAATAATAATCAAAACATCCAAATGCATGTGATTACATAGTAATCAATACTTGTTTTCAATTGCATGTGAGTGAATAGGAAGTCATGCATGTAATGGTATAATAACTTGACTTCCCCTCATATAAATATGAGTATTTGCTCATTGAGATATGTAATCAATTAAGTTTGATTAATGACATCTCTACAAGAAATAAGGTATGTAATTTTATTTTGAAATACTTACATTTATTTCAATATGTTTATAAATAAATCTATGACTACTAATACATATATGGTTAGATCCTAAGTGAATCATTATGGATTTATTCAATGAAAGTATTAGGGACGATGTTCCGAACAATTTTTAATCAAGCTGTTAAATTTTTATGTTGGGTATCTATATGTTTAGTAGACCAAAAATTTTATGTGCTGTTCGAGGTAACGTCTTTTTGGGTGCTTGTACTGGGTAATGAGTTGCCAATTTTATGCCCTTCAATGTCATTATTTTTTCAGGTCTCTAGACGCAATGAATCTTCGAACTTCCTATCTGTTGAGCAAAATAACGTGGAAAGAAAGTATAGTAGGAAGAATTGTGCCTTAAATTTCAAGTTATTTGACTGTTTGTTGCATTTTTTGACAAATTATTTCTGAAGATTTGCTATTTTAGCCCATAGGTTTTAATGGGACAAATTGACTTCCATGCCAATTCACTTGAACTATTCTTATCAGAGACAATACATCGAGTATTTTCTAAGCTCACTCAGAAAGGTGGCACCTTACATGTCAAATTTGATCAAATAATAAGTATTAATTAAATTAGTTGGCTGAGTTTATCTTTTCATAGACATTAATTCACAGTGGTCCAAGTATTACATCAAAATCAAATTGGGATTTTAGATCATTTTCATAAATATATATACACACACCAAATCATGACTTGTACCTTCGGTCAAGAGTATATCAACTTTTTTTATGTTATTTTATTTTATTTTTTGGCTTTGAAAATGACAGCCCTGGCTAGCTTCTCCCGTGCTTTGCAAATCCAAAGTTGTTTTAGGTTTCTTTGCTTCCAATACAATGTACCCGTTGTCGCATCGATTTGGTCCCTTCAATTTTAACTCTTCCGGGAAAAAAAAGAAAGAAAGAAAAAGAGGGCGGGGGGGGGGGGGGGGGGGGAGGATTAGGAGGAGGAGAGGAGGAGGAGGAGGATTATTAGGGGGAGGGGGAGGAGGAGGAGGAGGAGGAGGAGGAGTAGGAGGGGGGAGGGGGAGGGGGAGGAGGAGGGGGAGGAGGAGGAGTGGGAGGAGGAGAGGAGGGGGAGGAGAGGAGGAGGAGGAGGAGGAGGGGAGGAGGAGAGGAGGAGGAGGAGGAGAGGAGTAGGAGGAGGAGGAGGAGGAGGAGGCGGAGGAGGGAGGAGGAGGAGGAGGGGAGTAGGAGGAGGAGCAGGAGGAGGGTATGAGGATGAGGAGGAGGAGGAGGAGGAGGAGGAGGAGGAGGAGGAGGAGAGGAGGAGGAGGAGGAGGAGGAGGAGGAGGAGGAGGAGGAGGAGGAGGAGGAGGAGGAGGAGAGGAGGATTAGGAGGGAGGAGGAGGAGGAGGAGGAGGAGGAGGAGGAGGAGGAGGAGGAGGAGGAGGAGGAGGAGGAGGAGGAGGAGGAGGAGGAGGAGGAGGAGGAGGAGGAGGAGGAGGAGGAGGAGGAGGAGGAGGAGGAGGAGGAGGAGGAGGAGGAGGAGGAGGAGGAGGAGGAGGAGGATGAGGGGGAGGAGGAGGAGGATTAGGATTATTAGGGGAGGAGGAGGAGGAGGAGGGGGAGGGAGGAGATTATGAGGAGGATTAGGAGGAATTAGGAGGAGGAGGGAGGAGGAGGAGGAGGAGGAGGAGGAGGAGGAGTAGGAGGAGGAGGAGGAGGAGGAGGTATTAGTTATTAGGATTATGAGGATGATTATAGTAGTAGTAGGATTAGGATTAGTATGATTATTCGGATTAGGATTAGGATGAGTAGGATGATTAGGATGAGTATTAGGATTATTATGATTAGGAGGAGGAGGAGTATTAGTAGGAGGATTATGTAGGATTCTTATGAGATGATGAGTAGATTCTTATTATTATAGTATTATTAGTATTAGGAGTATTATATCTTATTATTCTTATTAGTATTATAGGATTCTTATTAGTATGAGGAGGAGAGATGGGATTAGGATTATTTAGGAATTTATTATTATTATTATATTATGATTATTATAGTATTATTATTATTTTAGGATTATTATTATTATTATTATATTATTATGATTTATCTGTATTATTATTATTTTTATTTTTATTTTTATTTTTTTTTTTTTTTTTTTTTTTTTAAAAAAAATAATTAGAATAGAATATTTACTATCTAACTTAAGGTAACTTAAAATTTATATTTAGTCTAATGGAAGTAAAATTACCAATAATAATAATAAATTAATTTTTTTTTAAAAAAATTGACACACACCCCGCACGCCCATGTGGAGTGTGTGTTTCAAATTAATTATCTTTTTTTACTTTATTTAAAACATAAATATCTCAAAAATATAAAATATTTTATAAAAAATATATATATAAAAATATCATAAGTTTTAAAATAAGATCCATTGTCAATATGTTTCAATTAAAAAATGAAAAATGACTCTTATATTTAAAAGAAAATTCACACTAGTCATTTTCAAACACTCATATCTCTTTTTTTTTTTGGATTTCAAATCACAATCTGTAAAAATAAACACATACACTTAACATACATAACTTTCATCAATAAACTTTTCTCAAATTCGAATTTACGTAAGTTCAGAATTAGCCCCAAAATTGTTGAGTCGTACATACTTCACATTGACCTTCAATATAAATTTACATTTTTACCTTAATCACGTTGGCGATAGAAAAATATGTTATGTGTGACTCAGTCACATTGCTTTACTTCACTCACATTATTTGCCTCAACACATTGTCGACCTTCAATCACATTGAGCGTAGTCACAATAATTTTTTATTTAAGTTACAAAGAACTGAGTTATAATCATATTTTTACCTAAAGTCATAATGTGACTATCAATTGAGTATCTGAAAATTTAGTCATGTTGTACCTCATTCATATTTATGACTTTAGTCATATTACGACCCTTAATCATATGGACCATTATCACAATTATAATATCAATTATATTACCGACCTTTAATTATATTTGTGACTTTATTCACATTAGTTATCCCATTGATACTGCTGAACCTCAGTCACATTGTGACCTCACTGGTTACCTTAGTTACATTGCTAACCATCAGTCACATTGCCGACCATTAGTCACATTCTCGACCATTAGTCTGTTGTACATGTGAATTTTAAATTAGGAGTTAAAAACAAAATCACAATTTAGCAAGGAGTTATAAATTTATTTTGAAACCACCATTTACTACCTCACCCCATAATGGAAAGTTCCAGCAATTATTATTTATAAGGTGTTATGTTGTGTTTTGTGGAAGGGTGAGGAGATAGGCTAATGGTGGTTCACCATACACGTGATCACACGCCGCTGCAGTCGTCTGTCGGTTTGGGTCGGGTGTGGGTGCTATATATATATATATATATATATATATATATATATATATATTAATGTGACTATTAATTGGGTGTCTGAACATTAGTCATGTTATACCTCAATCATATTTATGACTTTAGTCACATTGCCGCCCTCAATCATGTTGACCATTATCAAATTTATAATATCAATTATATTACCGACCTTTAGTCATATTTGTGACTTCATTCACATTAGTTATCCCATTGATACTGCTGAACCTCAGCCACATTGTGACCTCAATAGTTACCTTATTCACATTGCTAACTATCAGTCACATTGTCGACCATTAGTCACATTGCCGAACACTAATTATGTTGTACATGTGAATTTTAAATTAGCAGTTACAAACAAAAATCACAATTTACTAAAGAGTTATAAATTTGTTTTGAAACCACCATTTACACCTCCGCCCATAATGGAAAGTTACACCATTTATTATTTATAAGGTGTTATGTTGTGAATTGGGTTTGGGCCCTAAAGAGGTACCACTTTTATGGAAGGGTGAGAAGATAGGCTAATGGTGGTTCACCATACACGCGCGCACGCGCCACCACAGTCGTCTGTCGGTTTGGGTCGGGTGTGGGTGCTATTTATATATTTTTAAAGAAAAATTAATTTTAAAAATATTAAAAATTTTGTAACTAAAATGTTTTTTAATGTTATAGCTTAAATTTTTGTAAGTTACAATTTTTTTTAAATCAAATTTGTAACATATTGATTTTATTTACAATGAACCTTTTTTGATCCACTTAACTTGCAACGTCTATAAACTTAATACAAAAATATTGCTCATTATTTTGGGTCACATAATTGCAAGGGAAAAACACTAAAAAGTCTCTATATAGAGATAATTTTCCCATTTGCAAAATACAAAACTGATTTTCACTGCTCTCGTTTGTCTCTCATACACTTTCATTGATCTTGTTCTTGTCCATTTATTTTGGTGTTCTTGGGTTCCGATGAAGATTTCTGGGTGTGAGTATATCAATCTTTTTTGTGCTAAATCGATCGATTGAGACAGAGTGTTATCTGAGCTTGTTTTATCCTATAGACGGCGGGGCTATCATACAGCTAGCAAAAATTCTAGGAAGAGCCATGAAACGTCTTAAAGAGAGCGACCTAGTCCGCGACTCAACCAAATTTCAATTTTATTTTCGTGGTGAATGGTAATATTTTTCTTATTTTGGACACCATTTCAACAATTTTAAGACGATTCATCTGCCATGTATTCTTATGCTACTGCTACCATGAATGCCATAACTATTGATTCTGCTGCTGTTGATTTGAATAAACTCTTCTGGTTTCAAGGCTTTCACTTTAAACATTGGAGATTGAAAATTATGTTATTTCTCACTTCATATATATATAAAAAAAAGTAAATTTTTGTATGTCTGAAAAACTTGAATTTCCTGATAAACCCACCGTAGTCCAAATTTTGGAGCATAAAAATTGGGAAGAAAATGACTTTATATGCAAAAATTACATTCTTAATGGTTTGTCTGATGAATTGTATTATATTTATACCTCTAGAAAAACTGCTAAAAATATTTGGGATGCCCTTCAGAACAAATATGATACTGAAAAGGCTAGGTCTAAAAAATACGTTGTTAGCCGTTACCTTATGTATCAAATGATAGATGATAAATCAGTAGAAACCCAATCCCATTAACTACAAAAAAATTTCCAATGAGATTATATCTGAGGGTACGTCTCTAGATGAGCAATTCCAAGTGTTGGGGTGGATGTAGGACCCATAAGGTCGTATCGGTACCTCACGCAACGGAAATGAGTCTAACTCCTGGTAATTGAGCATGAGTGTATTTTTAAATATTTTAATTCAATATCATATTACATTACGAGTGTTTAGGGAAAACCCGAGAATAAATCAGTATTTGTAAAAATCAAATCGGGATAAAATCAGAGAGGGTACGCGTCACCCGACCCGAGAGCATGATGTTTGCACAGCATACAATGTGTACAATAGGTTGTACAGATAGCATGCTACCTTAGTAGCACGCTGCTGCTGGCAGTAGCATGCTATGTAGCTTCCTGCGTTGTGTTGCCGCGTAACAAATTACACTGCAATGCAATGCGCTCAGGAATTTTGTTCGCCCAATATTTTTTTAATTTCTAAACCCTTAAACACATTTTAAAATCACCTAAATAAATTTTAATTACAAAATCAACTTCCTCATGGATTTTAGCATGGCTATCAGTCGGGCCTTAAAGGTTTTCATCTTTCCCTCGGGCCCTCGCTTCCTTTTATAAATCTATTTATAACCAATAGTTTTAACTTCTTCAAAAAGTTCAACCAAGTCCCAAACTTGATTTTCATGCATAGAATCCATTTCGGATTTCATGGATTCTTGTCATTTTCTATAATCGATATCCAATATCGCCTCTTTATACGTAGTTGGATCCATTTCCTCCAAGAGGAGAACATCAAAGCTCGCATCAGACGTTAAAAATAATATCTTAGGAGGCCCTGATATTCTATTCGACCTACGAAGAATCTGTGTTATATATCCTTCATTTATTCGGATCTCTGGTTCCATCTCAGGTTCCTCAATGTTTGGATCAAACTCATCTAGTTCAATCTTTCTACAATTCCCACTTTCTCTCAAAAAATCATTTTCAAGAAAAGTGGCAAAATGTGCGACAAATACATTTCGTTACTCAGAATCGTAGAATTGATATCCCAAAGAATTTTCAAGATATCCAAAAAAACTATATTTATACCCCTGGGTGCTAGTTTATCCCGCTGCGCAACTCTAACATATACAAGACAACCATAATTCTTTATAAATCTAAGACATGTATTTCTACTAAATCATATCTAATATTGGGTCATAGATCAGCTTTCGATGGAACTCTGTTAAGTATGTGGGCATCAGTAAGTATAGCGTAACCTCAAAAGTAATATGGAAGATCTGTATAGCTCATCATAGATCGCATCATATCCAATAAAGTATGATTTCTCCGCTTAAACACACCATTGTGTTAATGAGTTCCTGGTGGGCTATATTAGGCGAGAATCACATTCTCCCTTAAATAACTTCTGAATTCTTCGCTCATGAATTCACCACCTCGATATAATCGAAGGCACTTGATGATTCCTGGTTCATTTTTTTTACTTCGTTTCAAAAAAATTTGAACTTTTCAAATGTTTCCAATTTATGTCTTATCAAATAGACATAACCATATCTTGACTTATCATCCTTAAAAGTCATGAGTATGTTGAACCATCATGAGCTGATGATTTAATGGACCACATATCACTATGTATTAGTTCCAATAAATCTTCGGCACGGTGTCCAACACCAAGAAATGGGGCCTTTATAATTTTCCCTTAGATAATGACTCACAAATTGGATAAGGATCTAAGGTAAGATCTTCAATCAAACCATCCTTAACCAATTTTGATAGACGTCTGACACCTAAGTGGCCCAATCTCATATGTCATAATTCAATATTATTTAATAGAGATATTTTATTTGTATTTTCCTCTATATTAAAGACATCTCGATATGTTTCAAAAATATAGTGAGTTTAGATAAAGAACATTCAGCTATCAAATAGTTGTCTTTATCATATAAACATAAAGCATCATCTTTAATGTTTATTTTATATCCCTCTTTATCCAATATCGGTAATGATATTGTCTATCTGATAAGAGAGGGTATATAATAAAAATCATGTAAAATTAATTTACATTTATTAGGGAGATCTAGAATAATTGTTCATATGGCCTTGACATCCAATGTCTCATCATTCTCAACTCTAAGCTGGATCTCCTTTTTGTTCAGCCTTTTTTTTAATTCTCATGGCTTGCTTGGAGTTGCAAATATGAGTAGGACTACTGGTTTCAAACACCCAACCACTATTACATCTAAGGCTAATGAGATGTCAATAATAGGAAAAATATAAAGCGTACATGGGGTTCCTAATTTTCCTTTCAGCTCTGGACAATCTTGTTTCAGTTGTCCAGACTTCTGGCAATATAGACAAGCATCACGAGCTATACCAGGTCTTGTGGTTTTTTTCTTGAAGTCTTTATTCTTATGTCCTATTTTAATCTTCTTAGATTTCCTAGAAATCTTTGAAGAGCTTGCTCCACCATGGAGGTATAAAGTGGGATTCCCTTCTTCAAATCATGTTCTACCTAGCGTAACATGTCGTGAAGCTCTTCATATGTGACTTGTATCAAATGCATCAGAAAGCCAACATATGTACCGGGTAAAGAAGGCAAAATCAGATTTTATCTGAACCTTTCATCTATCATAATGTCCTGTCGTTCCAAATATCAGATCTGGTCAATCATGTTCAAAACATGAATGCTAACCGCTTCTTTATCATTGAGCGTAGCGTGGAATAATTCCTTAGACCTCCAATATATCTGAATTTCTTGAATTATTTCCAACAACTCCTTGAGTGTTCTCGTAATGCTCCAAGCATTTGGTACATCTATGTACTATCTAAGAAAATCAGGAATGATTTTGACAGACATTGGATTGAGCATAACATACCTCAATCGTTCTGACTCCAATATAATACAATTGTTCATCTTCTACTCTAAGTAGTTCGAGGCTCCTTTCAGTTTATTGGAATCCAAAAGCCATGTTAATGGATTTGCAGCAGCTTTCTACAAGATAATAATTAAACACTAGCATAACATTTTCATTTTTAATATAGAAACACTAATACGATTAAGGATTTTAAATCTATTGGTGCCATCCCACTACTTTACGTAATTTTGTAATCTCTCTTAACGGAAAAATAGAAATTTGACAATCAAATTTCATAGAAAAAAGTGGATCCCAAGACATTTACTCCAGCCTCAAAATAAAGACGGTTTTGGCTTTTATAAACTCATTATGTAGACCTCCAAGGTCAATCACATCCATGTGACTCCTAAGTTTGGTCTTGAACCGTTTCTTGTCCTCACAATAATGATGGTATTGGATTAAGACGTGTTCCAGGTGTATACTTGTCAATGTGCGCTAATGAGCTTCGTAAGTACACCGTCATAATAATAACGGTATTAGTTGACTATGTTAACTCATCACGCTACATCTAATGTTTTACCGGAGCGAACTAAGTTTCAACCATTTACACCCTCACAATAATGACAGTATTGAGCATAAGTAATAAGAATTCATTCATCTCTGTATTGACAAGACGAACCATCCAATAATGCTCCAACATTATTAATATTATTACTTAAAATAAAGCAATCATCTAATCACGGAAGATTTATGACAATCAAGTCATTAAGATGTTTGGGTCAAAATAAAAATTTTAATTTAAAACATGCAATGCATATCCAATATGACTTATGCATAATTAAATTAAAACTATAGAGTCATAGATTCAAATTATGTCAAACATGCAACATGTGTTGTGTGATTAAGACCTGCTCTGATGTCTTTCTGTTGGGGCGGTTTTGGACCCTTAGGGTCGAATCAATACCTCGTACATCGGAAATGGTCTAACACATGGTAATTGAACATGAGTGTACTTTTAAATACTCTAATGAAATACCATATTCCATTACGAGTGTTTAGGGAAAATTCAGAAATAAATCGGAGTCTGGAAAAACTAAATCAGGATAAAACCAGAGAGGATGCACCTCACCCGACCCAAGAGGATGCTGCGCACTGCTGCACAGCTTCCTAAGCTGCGTTACAGCATAACAAATTACGCTGCAATGCGGTGCTCTCGGGAATTTTGTTCACCCATCATTTTTTTAATATTTAAAATCTTAAACACATTTTAAAATCACCCAAATAAATTTTAATTTTAAAACCAACTTCTACATATGTTATATATATATATATACATTTCTTTGAATCAAAACACAAACCAAAATAGAATCCACAATGAAATGACTCATGAACAGTTCTAGGTCACTCAAAAGTGTGGTCAGGTGATTCTAGAATGGTAGACATAACTCCAAGCTATTATCTAAAGTTCCAAACTCTAATTTTATGTTTATGTCCAACATAAATATATTGACCCAATCACAAGCATATTGTGTTTATGGTTCCAAAGTATTCGTACATAATTAATTAGCCTAATTTCTGTTGGACAATTATGACCCATAGCGTCACTATTTGTACAGATCATGGTGTTGTTGTACAAATTAACTATGTGACAAAGGAGATTGCTCTCTTATCATTTGTGATTAGATCACCAAGATGTATAAATGATAGGAGGTCTTTATGATTTATTCTTGGATTGAGAATGATACAAGACAGTATCAGTCAACGAATGATAAATAATTAAATATCCCTAGTCAGTGTATTATCGAGATCGGACATCGATAAATACGTAAAAGACTAGTATTACACTTGTGCACATTGTGAGGGCACAACGACATAGTTCTCATATATTTGGGTATAGGATACTCATGCAAGTGTAATAGGAGGTTGTGTTTTACCGATGGTACGGGAAACAGCTTCGCTCTGGATAGACCCTTTCGGAATTCCATTGGTAGTATGACTATGTGTCTATGGAAGTCCGAAATCAGGGTAGGTGTATTTGGTCTTAACCTGAGACTTGCACCGCTAATGCTTGCGACAATCAATATACTTTGGTTTTGGTCGTCCAGGGCTTTAACCGGTTTCTGTGTACGCCTCTTCTGGGTATATCGAGAATCGTAGTGTGTTGGGTGTGATGTCAAGACGGAAGTATCACTCCAGTCATATGGAGTTAATGATCGCACAAGGATACAGAACTGGTTCTCTAAAAAGGTTGCAACCGTCGGGATAATATGACTTGGTCATGATTATCCGATAATAAAGAGACCAGTTGCTCTTAATCCGATATATACTTCTTACGGGGCAGACACTGTACCAGCCCCAGGCCTTGCATGTGATCATCCGATACTGGATCGAAATACGCAATACTACGTATATTACACCTGATATAGATCTTTATCCCTGTAAGGATATTTCTGGAGAATTGGGTAGGCATGGCGCTTTGCTAGAAGCCAACCTTGTCTTGTAAATCGGTACAAACGTAGTACGAGGTACTTACGTGTTCGGATAGTCCGACGACCGAATTTACTGCCAACATATCCGGGGATCTCATGGGTCGCTTCTCGAAGATTCACCGATGACGTATGACTCGCACTTTTAATTAATCTGGGATTAATTAGATGAGAGAGAAAATTAATCTGGGATTAATTGCGGAGATATTTTATCTGGGATAAAATATCATTTAAAGAGAGAAAACGATTAATTTGGAATTAATCGGTTAAATTAATATATTCGATTATTAATCGAAATTGAATTTCGACGCGGAATTAAAATTAGATTTTAATTCGGGCAAACGAATTAATTTAGAATTAATTCGTTAGCGATGTGTGAATAGTAATTATGCTAGGCATGATTATTTAATTAAATTAGATTTAATTACGTCGTAAAGGAAAATTTGTTAATTTGGAATTAGAGAACCCGAGCCCGAGATTGTTTGCGAGTGCATTCGCATTTCGAATTCGAGTGCGGCACGCAAGTCAAGTCAAGCGTCACTTCGACTAGTCAACTTTATCATATTTTTGGTGATGGAAGTAGTTGGTTGGTGAAAGAGTGTTGGACACTCAAATGTGTAAGGAAATTAATGAACATATACCAAATTTTGGTATATCATTAAGTCTTTTTGATTTGGAAATCATTCAAACATTCTCTCTCTCTTTGCTCTTCATCTCTCACGCCCATAGAGGACATTTTTCTTCACTGGTTTCTGCCCAGAAACCGTGAGCAAGGGAAGCAAAAGTGGGGAAATTTGTGGCAAATTTCTTGAGAGCTAGCACTCCGAGAGACATGCGAAGGTGATAAGGAACTACTCCTAGTCCACCCATAAGCTTGGAATCAAATCACAAAGCTTGGAGCTTGATTCTTGAAGCTTGAAGCCGAAATGGAGGAGATCAAAATCTGCACTACCGTGAGCTGTGACAGTGAGCAGAAATCAGATTTTGTTCGTCGTAGCGTCGCTCAACCGATCAATGTGAGTATTCCACGACTCCCTCGAATGTATTCACATGTTATTTGATGATTTGTATTCGATCCTCGGGACTTAGAGATCTCCAACAATGGTATCAGAGCGATTGAAAAGCATGAAATTTGATTAGGGCTTAAAATTTGGGTAAATTGTGTTTGAGCATATTTTAATGAAATTGGATGGATTAATATGCTTAAATATGTTTTAATTGAAGATTGATTGGATCAATTTGTTGAAAAATGGTTTGGAACAGTTTCCCCAAATTTCTTGTGTTGGCCGAATACATGAGTGACCTAATTCTTGGTAATTTTTGTTTCGTTGATCATTGGATGACTTGAAACGATTGAGGATGTTGATTTAATGTCGATTGTGGAATTAATTGGATTGAAACCAAATCAGACATAAAATTACCCTCCATTCCTGAGAGTAAAGAAGCATGTTTAGGTTTGATTTTTGTTAAATTGTGTTGGACATGATTTAATGATGATAAGCATGATAAATTAGGCTAATTTGATGTTTGGAAATATTGATTTGGGTGATTAATAATGCTACACACTTTAGGTAATTAAATTGTGAAATTGGATTTTGTAATTTAATGAATTGGGCTAATTTTGGAAATTGGGCTTGAAATGTTGTTATTGGGCTTATTGGGCTTGGTTGTACTAAGTTGGGTTTAGGCAAAATTGGTTGGATCCAATTGGGCCCAAAATCGCTTCCATAAAGCCTAAATGCGACTAATGGACCTTTAAAGTTTAATTGGGCCTAATGGGCCTAAATTGATTTATGGGCTTATGGGGTAACTCCCGGATTGGACTTTGGTTATTGGGTTCGACCCGAGTTTACCAAAAGTCCACGCCTTAAAGAAATTAATTAAAAGCCCATTGGACTTTAATTAAATTGACGTTGGACGTTAATCGGGCTTTGAGACCCGTAACGATTAAATTTGGAATTTAAGTCGTAAAGGTTTATAAATAAAGTGTAATATTTAATTTTGAATTAAATGGCGGATTAGAATTAAATACATATTAAATTGGATTTAATGTTGTAATTTAATTTAATTCGAGAATTCGTACTTTGAGTACTTATTCGCAAAACGAGTTTGACTCGAGCAAAATCAAATCGTTGTTTGAATATTGGATGGTCACTAATTATCAGATTAATTAATTTGATTAGATTGATTGATAGCATGCTTGTATGAATACATGGTTGCGATGCATGAATAATGTATATCGGATGGATATTAGATGGGTGGGACAATTTTTGAAATTGTTGTAATAAATTTGATTTATTAATTGGACCTGCGTGTCTAGCCTTATTACCTCCTTATTCTTTGTATTCTCTTCTCACTTATTCCCATCAATGTAAATGAGGTTTCTTTAGAAGTGTAGTGTAACGGGTAGAAGTAAATACTTGTGCTAGCGGGAGAGAGAAAAATGAGAGATTTTATCTAGGATCATTGTGTAAAGTATCCATCCGTATATCATTATTATTTTATTCATATGCACTTTATTATGTGTTTAGAATGCATGTTTAAGGGTGTATGATGATGAGACCTTAACAAAGATAATAAATTGGTTGCCAATTTGCACTCGAAAAACCCTCGCAAAATATTAAGCGTTTTTCCTTCCATTGAGTGATTCTTACTCAAGATCCGAGACTGGCATTGGCTTATTGGCCAAAATCAAGGCCTTTGTCCGTCAAGGATGTGTTTGAATCACGAGAGATTTGTTCCATATTGGTGTCTTGTCCAAGTTGTGGTTTGTTGGCCAAAGTCAAGACCACTTCTTGTCCATCGACATTGATTACGAAGCTTTCCATGGTCAATGGGTCGCGCTTAACTGGGATCACTAAGTTTGTTGTGCCAAAGCCAAGGCTTAGTTGATTCAGAGGAAAAATGTTAGACAATATATTGGATATATTGGCATATATAAGATATATGTTTCGGACTATGATGTCCCCCTACTGGATCTAGGAATTGGATTGGATCCAATCGATCTTAGAGATCTACCTAGTTAATTATCATACAATTTGTTGGCCAAAGTCAAAATTGTGTGATATTTAACGGGATCCTAGCCCACTAGGAAACACGGTTTCCCGAGTACTCGACAGAGGGTTAGAGGCTCGCCGAAAAATAGTGGGAGGTAAGAATTGAATTTGCAATATTCGTTTAATTACTTGCTGTGGGACACAGAAACTGGATGACGCATGCTGTTCTAGGCTCGCGGCCTAGTTGGGAGTACGGAGTAGCCACGGGGGACTAAACCGGAGAATAATGGAGTCGCCACCCGGTGTGAACCGGGAAAATGAGATATAAGGCCGCACTCACCCCTCGCAAGGGAAAACCTCAAACCGTTGGGTTCAGAATGGTCCCTTACTTATGTCACTTGTAATGGAAGGATTTATGTAATAATTTAATCAAGTTTAAGTAACACTTATTTCCAAGAGTATCATGCTTCTAAATTCACATGTACATGATAAAACTTACACCTAAATTTACATATATTTCACATCTAAGATTACATGCTTGAAAGTATATCAAAGTGGCAACGAACATACAACTTCATTGGCATATTATATTCACGAAAAAGACACAAGCACACATGTGAGCACTTTCCCAAGTGGTACATGGAATTGTATCCCAAGTACAGACCGCACTACCGTCCATTTGGAATCGGCTACGAAATTTATGTCTGGGTCTCCATCCGATATACCGCAAGAAATAATACTCAAATGTTATCATGACATAGGCATATGAATTGTAATACGTTAAGCCAAGACTAAGGTAAAAGATGCAACCAATGGAATAAACATGCTTTTCATTATGATGCGTACAAAGATAAGAATAACTATATGGGATTTCATTATACATGTAAGAATGGTGTAGCTGGCCTTACGTACGGGATGAGACTAATAGGTGGCGTTTAGGGCGCGGTTTCAGGCAGTGGAAAGGTGACTAAACTGGGTAGTGAGAGGCATAGAGCTGGGCAGTGAGGGGTGTGTTGCTGATTGCGTGTGGCAGTGTGGTCAATTTGTGTGAGTTGTCTAGGCTATGTGGCGCTGATTAGGCTTGGTGAAGCGGTGTGGTGTTGAAGGTTTGTGGAGTGTAGAGGCTAGGAAGTGAGGTGAGGCAGCTGTTGAGGGGTTGAAGCGGTGAGGTTCTTTATGAGGACAGTGAGGGATGATGCTATGGTGGCCGATAGTTGATGAGGGGTCTTACGTGAGAGTTGAGCTGCTGTAAAAGGGCTTATTTACCGTGAAGTCTAGGGGCTGTTTGTATGTATTCGGCGTGAAGGATGGGTGCAGTTTGACGTGAATGGCTTAAGGACGTAAGGGTTACGTGTTGATGCAAGAGAGCTGCTTATGGTTTTTTGTGTGGTGCGTGGCTGAAGGAGTGGTTAGCGTGAAGGCAGGGACTTTGTGCGTGATGGGCTGGGAGTATAGGTACACCAATGACAATAGGTCGAGCCAAGACAGGGATAAACGATGCAATCAATAGATAAAAGACACGGCAAATATCGTGGTAAAGGTAGCCTTTTAGGCTTTTCTTCCTAAACGAAGAACCTTTTAATCCAACACAATAAGCTCATGCGCCTTCCGTTATAATGCATACAAAGATAAAGATAACTATATCAAACTTAGTATGTCCGATTGAACATATCTTACATCCAACCGAACACACACCAACCGGCGCGGCAAAGCATCGTGGTAAAGGATTTTAACCCCTCCAAATAGGGGACATTTAATCCGACTTACTAAGCCCATGCGCTCGATCGCATCATACATACAAAAATAAAGACAATCACATCAAACTTAGTATGCCCGATTGAACATATCTTATATCCAACCGAACACACATCAACCGGCGCAGCAAAGCATCGTGGTAAATGATTTTAACCCCTTCAAATAGGGGACCTTTAATCCTACTTATTAAGCCAATGCGCTCGATTGTATCTGCATACAAATAATGTGCGGAATTCAAATGACGAAAAATAAATAAATCAAAGCAATATAAAACAAATGAAAGTGTCGTTTACTCAAGTTGTACGTGGAGTTGTATCCCGAGTACAGATCATACTACCGTCCATTCGGAATCGGCTATGAAATTTATGTCCGGGTTTCCATCCGATATACCGCGAGAGTTGACACATCTTTCATTTATTCCAAAGGCACAACATACAATATCTCATAATCCATGCATATTTATCTACTCAAGGGCCACAACATGCATTTCAACATAACAATCATGCAAGCAATACTCAATAAATAATACAAATAAGATAGAAAATGAATTTGGAAAATACCCTCAGGTAAAACCTTTTATGTCGACTTTCGAACTCAAGTTTCACGGCCGTCGGAAGGGCTATCACACCGCAACTTTTCTGGTTCACTGGTTTGCGTTTTACCTCGTTGTTTCGCTGCTCAAGTTACTATTTTGACTCTGTTTTGCTGCTGTTTCCTCGCGGTTTCGTTGCTGTATAATTGGTCACTATTTCAGGTGTATAGGGGACTATTTGGGTGTTTTTTTATGGGTTTTAAGTGCAGTTTTTTGTGTGATTATTTAAGGGTTACAAGTGCAGTTTTTATGTTACTGGTTTAGGGATTTTAGGGACTATTTTGAGGGCTAATATGAGTGCAGATTTTCGGTACTACATGGAGGTTTACAAGGCTGTTGTTTCAGTGATATAGGGAGGCTTATGGGGCTGTGTTTTTTGGTCAAGTAGGGGAATGAGATGAAGAGAAATTTTGTTATTTTTTGGTTGTAATATGCGTGAACTTGTAAGGGATTTGTTGTTGTTTTTTGCTTGTGACTCTTGTCAAAACAAACGTGTGTGTTGGAGAGGGGGAGAGCTTTGAGTGATGGTTGTTTATATAGAGAATGACTAGGGCTCCTCCTTGTCTCACAAGGAATAGGATTTGGCATTAAAGGGAGGATTTGATTTGGTATCCAACAAGGAAAAGATTAGATTGAGGGGGGATAAATTTGGTTCAAATTAGGAATATAATATATTTGATTGGTTAGGTTTAGGCATTTAATTTGTTAGATTAGGAAGTTAATATTTTTTATTTGTTATGATTGATTTTAATTAGGCATATCATCTTTTTAATTTAGTATGTGATTTTGTTTAGTTAGGAAGTTAATATATTTGATTTGTCCAAATTAGGTATGATTATATATTATGTTTTATTTAATCGGTAAATGGCTTAAAATATTTTATTTAATTCAAATTCATTATCTAATTAATATTTAATCTAATATTTTATTTAATTTGGGTGTAATTAGGGTGATTGGGCGTGTGGGCTTTTGGTGTGGGTGTGTGGGCTTTTGGTTGGTGGGTTTGGTTTGTGCGGATAAGGTGTGTGGGCTTGCAGGGGTTTTGGGTCAAGGCAAAGGGGCTTGCGAGGATTTTGGGCCGAGGTTAGGTGATTTGTGAGTGTTTTGGGCCAGGAATAATTTTTAAAACGGAAAACCAACAAGTAACCTGAAGCTAAACCAGTGAACTTAATCCGAATATGAGTCAATTCTTGACTCCTCCATTTCGACGTCCGTTTCCCGCGATTTCTGCGACTTAAAAGGTAGTGCCTCCAACTGAGACTCATCATCGGGTTTCACTTGCAAAAATGCAATGCCTACAGTCGCCCCCACTTTGATGGGACTTGTGCAGTGTGTGACTTTGAACAATCCTATCAAAGTTATTCAATGCATTTTCACTTACCTGGCTCTTCTGTTGCCTCGAGCTGATTTGGCGCTGCAGTGGACCTCGATCCTGGGACGCATCCCGATAACTGCAACTGAGAGCGGGGCACCTCGACCCAATACCGCTAACAATAGGGACCTCGCCCTCAATATGATGATGTAGTGGGCACCTCGACCCTGGGACACATCCCGGAACTACAACCGACAACGGGGGCACCTCGACCCTGGGCACCTTGACCCAACACCGCTGACAATGAGGACCTCGCCCTCAAATTGATGATGTAGTGGGCACCTCGACCCTGGGACGCATCCCGGAACTACAACTAACAACAGGGGCACCTCGACCCCAACACCGCTGGTGGGACGTACTTTCTTGTTGAATGCTCGGGCTAGTCTCTTCTGATACAACTGCATGTGATACAAAGACTTCGTTATCTTCTCATCCAGCAGTGCTAACTGATCAAACCTCTGTGCGGCCCATTCTGGTTCCGGTAATTCTGCCTCTGCTAAAACCCTTATGGACTGTATTTCCACTTCTACTGGCAATACTGCTTCCATTCCATAGACCAAAGAGTAAGGTGTGGCCCATGTTACTGTTCTTACTGATGTTCTGTACCCCCACAAAGCATACGGTAATTTCTCTACCCAATCTCTGCAATTTTCTGTCATCTTGGCTAAAATCGTCTTTATAGTCTTGTTGGCTGCCTCAACTGTCCCATTTTCCTGCGGCCTGTACGGTGATGACATGTGGTGGCCTATCCCATACCTCTGTAACATTGCCTTCGTCTCTCCTTGAAACTGAACTCCGTTGTCCGTCACTACATGATGCGGTATACCATACCGACAAATGAGGTTCCGAGCTATAAACTTTGCCATCTGTTTTGCTGTAACATTACGGAATGATTCGGCTTCCACCCACTTCGAGAAGTAATCTACTGCCACTACTATGAAGCGATGCCCATTTGATGCATTCGGTCGAATTTCCCCAATCATATCAATCCCCCATGCTGCGAAAGGCCACGGCTCTGACAACCCGTGCAACACTGTGTGCGGTAAGTGATTCAAATTACCTTGTGCTTGACAGTCATGACAGTGCTTTACCATCTTCGCGCAGTCTGTTTCCATGGTTGACAATTAAAAACCTTGTCTCACTATCTTGCGGGACAGATTCAACCCATTCATGTGCAGACCACATACCCCGGCGTGTATTTCTTCCATTACATGTTGGGCTTCTTTTTTTCTCAAACACTTCAACTGAATACCGTTTTCTTGCCTCTTGTACAGTTCTCCTTTCAAAGTCACATACTGGGGAGCTAACTTCTGAATGGCTATTCTGTCTTTTCTGCCTGCCCCTTCCGGGAGTTCACCATGTTCCAGATACCTCTGAATGTCATAACACCAAGGTTTACCGTCGTCGATCTCAACTTCCAGAATTCTTTCTGTCTCATAAACAGGTCTGCTTGCTGTTGTCAGTATCAACAGTCTCATCACTAACTTTTCTGGATTTTCCCAAGTTGCTGCAAGTGTAGCCAATGCATCTGCCATCTGATTCTCTTCTCTCGGTAAGTGTTGAAACTTACACTCGGGGATAACTTGTGCCAACTTTCTGATGTGAAAAAGGTAAGGTTTCAACCGTTCTTCTTTCAATTCCCATTCTCCTCGCATCTGCTGGACCACCAACATAGAATCTCCGTAGACTTCCACACTCCCGGCCTTTAAGGCTATTAATGCCGTTCAAACCAAAAGCACATGCTTCATACTCGGCCATGTTGTTAGTCACTCTGAATTGTCAACCTCTTGGCCAAAGGCAAAGTCTCTCCCTCGGGGGTCACTATCACGATCCCAATTCCGGTTCCCTTGTAATTCACTGCTCCGTCAAAATACATCTTCCATCTCTGGACTGTTATTGCTTGGATCTCTTCATCTGGAAATTCAAACTTATATTGATCCCCCTCAACAGGTTGCAATGCCAGAAACTCTGCTACTGCTCGCCCTTTGATCACTTTGGAGGTGAGATACTCAATGTCAAACTCTGTCAGCAATACCAACCATCTGCCCAATTTTCCCACTAGTGAAGGCACCAAATGAAGATACTTCAGAGGATTTTCCTTTGCCACTACCTGGATCTTGTATGATTGGAAATAATGCCGCAATTTTCTGGAATCCCATACCATTGCAAGACAGATCTTCTCAACATCCTGATATCGAGCCTCATACAGGAGCATCTTCTTACTCAGATAATAGACTGCATGTTCTACCTCTGTCTCATCAGCCTGTACCATCATTGCCCCCAGTGCTTCTGATTATATAGCCAAATAAAATACCAAAGGTCTTCCCGGTCTCGGAGGTTTCAATATATGAGGCTTTACCAAGTACTCTCTGATTTTGTCGAAGGCCGTCTGACACTGTTCATTCCATCTCGCCGGCTGATCTTTTCTCAACAGTTTGAAGATAGGCTCACATACTGATGTCAACTTGGCGATGAACCGATTGATGTACTGAATCTTCCCCAAGAATGCTCTGACTTTTTTTTCTGTCTTCGGTGCAGGCATTTCTGTGATTGCCTTGATCTTTTCGGAGTCTACCTCTATTCCTCTCATTCCCACTGTATGACCAAGCAATTTCCCTGATGTCACCCCAAACAACATTTCTTGGGATTAAGCCGCAGGTTGTATCTGTCAACTCTCTGAAGGAACCTTTCCAGTGCTTCAATATTCCCAACTCTTGTATCTGATTTCACCATCATGTCATCCACATACACCTCAATCTCTTTGTGCATCAAGTCGTGGAAAAATGTAGTGGCCATCCGCTGATAAGTAGCCCCCGCATTCTTAAGCCCAAACGGCATAACCTTGTAACAATAAGTACCCCACTCAGTAACAAATGCAGTCTTATGTTTGTCTTCCTCAGCCATGAGAACCTGATTGTAACATGAAAATCCATCTGCAAATCAATACATGGTAGATAAAGCCGCACTATCAACCAGAACATCTATATGCGGTAGAGGAAAATCATCTTTGGACAAGCCTTGTTGAGATCTCTGTAGTCTACACACATTCTGACCTTCCCGTCTTTCTTTGGCACCGGCACTATATTAGCCAACCACTCAGGATACTTTACACTTCCAGGAACCCCACATCTATCTGTTTCTTAACCTCCTTTCTGACTTTCTCAGCCCATTCTGGTCTCATCCGTCGGAGTTTCTGTTTTACTGGCCTCATATTTGGATAAGTTGGTATTGTGTGCTGGGCAATATTTCTGTCTACCCCAAGCATGTCCTCATAGGACCAAGCAAACACTTTGGCATATCTGACCAACACTTCTTCTAGTTCCTCCCTCTCTTCGGAGGTTACTTCACTTGCAATCAGAATTTCCTTGGGGTTCTCAAGTGTACCCAAGTTAAATGTAGTAGTTCTGGCTGAACTAATGTCAAATATGCTTGATTCGTGCAGAGTAAATGGAAATGACTCAGGCAAATAAGCAAAAGAAATGTCTTTATTATTGGATAATGCGGAAGTACATTCACACAAATCAGGAAGGTACATGTCTTCATCATCTATAGACACTTCTTCCTCTGCAATCAGGACTTCCTCAGGCTTTTCGTCCTCTCCCAGAGTCAGGCTCTCCAACTTCAGTAGTTCTTCCTCCCAATATTTCTCTTTCTTCACAATTTCTTCAACTATCAGCTTCTTACCCAACATATCCTGGAAGATCTCAAACCCAGGTACCACAATTCCATTAACTTCCACAAGTTCAGGCTCCCCTTGATATCCTGAAGCTTTCACAAAACACTCCATCAGTTTCAGGCCTTTTTTCTTGACCTTCGGTTTTTCTTCATCAGATTTGTACCCCAAACCTTTCTGAGTAGTCTGTCCTCTGAAATCTGGCAATTTTGAACCTTCACCCGGCTCAAACTTCATTTTTTTCATGATCCTAGCCACCCTAGGATCCACCCATTCCTCAAAAGTAGCTGACACCTGAAACCTCGTGAAAGGTTGTATCTCCAAGGCAGCCACGGTATTATCTACCTCAGCCCGGATAGTAACAACTTCTCCCTCATACGGGAACTTGATCATCTGATGTAAAGTGGAAGGAACGCCCCCAAGTTTGTGAAACCAAGGCCTTCCCAACAACAAGGCAAAATTGGTTGGGATGTCTAGCACTGTAAACTCAACTTCATCTTCAATAGGGCCTACCTTGACCATAGCCACAAAAGTACCCTCGACTCCCCTTTTGCTGTCATCATAAGCCTTAATAGTCATACTGGAGGGGTCCAAGTCTGTTGCTTTCATACCCAATCTCGCCAGAATTTTCAGCGGGCACACATTGATGGACGAGCCGTCATCCACCATCACATATGAAGTTCTCTTGCCCCTCACCTCGGCCCTAATAAATAGAGGCCTATTATGATTTCTCCCATCCGTCGGGAGTTCATCCTCAGAAAAAGATATATGTAAAGCTTCTTTCTGAACTGACCCAACAAACATTGCAGGGTTGGCGTCTTCCGGTACCACAATCTTGCTCAAGGCCTCAACCATGGCCTGCCTATGCTCCCGAGATGCACATAACAGTTCCCATATACTCACTTGTGCTCTAGTCTTCCTCAATTACCTCAACACTATATCCCCCTCAGTATTTTCTGCAGTCTCAACCACTTCTCTACCATCTGTCAAAACTTCCTTACCCTTCTCCGCTATATCATTGTAAAAACGACCACTGCGCGTCATTCCCCTTACTTCTTCCTCATCACTGCTAGAGAAATCAAGCCAAAAGTTTTTCTCCTGCTCAGTCTCATCCTCACTAGTACTATCCCAGATTCCCAGGCAAAAGGCTTGAGGGTGAAAGGATTTTAGGACAAGGTCTTCTGGGAGGTCAGAATTGATCATATAGGCTGGTGGTGGTACGGCACGGTAGTTGGGTAAGGGGTTTCTGTGTGTGTCAGGCTGTTCTGTTTCTAGGTCAGGTATTTTCTTGGAGTCTATCAGGTCTTGGATTTCATGGCGGAGTCGAGCGCAATTGTCAGTGTCATGGCCCTTTTGTTGGTGAAAGTGACAGTAAAGGCTTAGGTTATAATGTGATGGTGGAGGATTGGGTAATGATTTGGCTTATAGGGGTGACAGAAGTCCTTGTCTCTTCAACTTCTCCAATACTTTGGACAAGGGCCTACCCAAGTTAGAGAATCTCCGGTTCTGGATAGCGGCAATCTCAGCAGAAACAGGCTTTGTTCCCGATGTCCCCCCAATGGGCCTCCTGTTCAGACCATAGAATTTTCTGTTTTTGGGCCTTTTCTTCCTCAATATCCATGACAGTTTCCCTCAACTGCCGAAAATCAGTAATCATGGAGGTCATCCTCCTTAGCTTCCCATAGATGGAGGGCTTGGTGCACTTGATGATCATTTTAATCTGGTCCTTCTCCAAGGGCCTAGTTTGCATTTTCAACAACTGACCCCTCCACCGGTCTACATACTCCTTAAAACTCTCCTCAGATTTCTGCTTAACATTCTCCAGATCACGGAGTGACAGATCGATCTCTAGGTCAGTGACATACTGCTTCAGGAAAGCATCAGCCAACTCCCTCCAATCTTCCTTCACTTTCTTCTCCAAACTGTGGTACCACACCACGGGAGCTCCTCGAGCGACATTCCAAACATTTTCTGCACTTGCGCTGAGATAAGCCAACTGAACTCACGACTGATACAAACTGTCGGAGATGCACCCTTGGATCCTCATTCCCGTTAAACTTAGCCATATCAGGCATCTTGAACTGTGCCGGCAACTGTTCCTCGAAAGTCAGTGTGTCATAATCCAGCAAATCTTCATTCTTACCCCTCATCTTGCGGGTAACTGACTCAACCTGATCCCGAAGTTTCTGTAACTCTGTCTGAGACCCAGATACTCTGCCTGTTGCATACTCTGCCATATCATCATCAAAAGTGGGGATATCATCCCCCAACCCATTCGGAGGCTCCTCACGCCTCACATTCTCAGAATTTCCCCCAGCACGGGGCACAGCCATACCAGCCATAGCAGTAGTCAAGGCTTGCAACTGTTCAGTAATCTTGGAGAGACCATTCTCTAACTGATCCATACGGGATACCTCATTACCGGATTCACTCATGATTGTTACTGTTCTTTTAATGAGCCTTGTTCCTTCTCTAACCCAAACGGTATCTATGATGTCTTTTTGAGACATAGAAGGTGTTAACATGACATATGTATGTATGAGGTGCATGAGATACATGTAATATATATAACATACTAAATCAACTAAAATTTTCAAACAAATCGGCCCGTTATCATTTTAGAAGCTTTTGGGCTAACTGTCATAGGAGTGAACTCGTCCAGTTTTAATGGCCCAATGAGTACACATCTCATAGCAAGGAGCCCAACTAATCCAAATGGTAATGTTCCGAACACAATCAAAAAGTGGCCCATCAATCACTTAGAAGCCTTTGGCCCAATCGTCAAAATATGTTCTTGTCCCAGTTTAAATGGCCCAACAAGCCCATATCCCATGACAAATGGTCCAAATGGATCCAAACGACGATGTTCCCAAACACAAGCATAAAAGAAAGATAATGCAAGCATAAAACAATTATTTCTACAGAATGGCCCATCAACATTTCAGAAGCTTTGGGCCTAATGGTCATAAGGTACGAACTCGCCCCAGTTTAAATGGTCCACAAGCACATATTCAAGGAAATAATTGTTACTTTAACCATACAAACCTGGTCTATGGGTGGGTTCGCAAGAGTGTAGACGAAGGCTCTCACCGGCGAAGGATGGCCCACAACTAGGTCTCCCCAATCAAGGGTTCGAGCGACCAAGTGAGCGCACCCTTTTTTATACACTAAGGTACGTGCCAATGAGCTATGGTGTGTGATTGACTGTCAAATGGATTTCCCGTTGTAGATTCCCTAGAGGGAGGGTGGAGCGAGGCTCTCTTAAGTACCCTAGCCTCTTAGGCTCTTATCGCTTGGTGACAGGAATAAACAACGAGTCCTCCAAATTAGTCCATCACAATAGGCTAAGGGTAGATGGCCATATAGGTGCCTTCACAGCTTTTCCTTCTAGGAAGGTAGTGAATGAAGAAAGACACCAAACCATTACCTAGCCTTAAGATGCCCTTGATTAAACCCTCATTTTATCCACTATAGACAAGGTCAATTAGAACATAAATCCAAACATTACAAGATAATATTTCGGGGTCGATTCTCTATCCCCAGTGGAGTCGCCAGACTGTGGGACATAGAAACTGGACGACGCATGATGTTCTAGGCTCGCGGCCTAGTTGGGAGTATGGAGTAGCCACGGGGGACTAAACCGGAGAATAATGGAGTCGCCACCCGGTGTGAACCGGGAAAATGAGATATAAGGCCGCACTCACCCCTCACAAGGGAAGACCTCAAACAGTTGGGTTCGGAATGGTCCCTTACTTATGTCACTTGTAATGGAAGGATTTATGTAATAATTTAATCAAGTTTAAGTAACACTTATTTCCAAGAGTATCATGCATCTAAATTCACATATACAAGATAAAACTTACACCTAAATTTACATATATTTCACATCTAAGATTACATGCTTGAAAGTACATCAAAGTGGCAATGAACATACAACTTCATTGGCATATTATATTCACGAAAAAGACACAATCACACACACTAACCACACAAACACATGTGAGCACTTTTCCAAGTGGTACGTGGAATTGTATCCCAAGTACAGACCGCACTACCGTCCATTCGGAATCGGCTACGGAATTTATGTCTGAGTTTCCATCCGATATACCACAAGAAATAATACTCAAATGTTATCATGACATAGATATATGAATTGTAATACGTTAAGCCAAGACTAAGGTAAAAGATGCAACCAACGGAATAAACATGCTTTTCATTATGATGCGTACAAAGATAAGAATAACTATATGGGATTTCATGATACATGTATGAATGGTGTAGCTGGCCTTACGTACGGGCTGAGACTAATAGGTGGCGTTTAGGGCGCGGTTTCAGGCAATGGAAAGGTGACTAAACTGGGCAGTGAGAGGCGTAGAGCTGGGCAGTGAGGGGTGTGTTGCTGATTGTGTGTGGCAGTGTGGTCAATTCGTGTGAGTTGTCTAGGCTATGTGGCGCTGATTATGCTTGGTGAAGCGGTGTGGCGTTGAAGGTTTGTGGAGTGTAGAGGCTAGGACGTGAGGTGAGGCAGCTGTTGAGGGGTTGAAACGATGAGGTTCTTTATGAGGGCAGTGAGGGATGATGCTAGGGTGGCCGATAGTTGATGAGGGGTCTTACGTGAGAGTTGAGCTGCTGTAAAAGGGCTTATTTACCGTGAAGTCTAGGGGCTGTTTGCATGTATTCGGCGTGAATGATGGGTGCAGTTTGACGTGAATGGCTTAAGACGTAAGGGTTACGTGTTGATGCAAGAGAGCTGCTTATGGTTTTTTGTGTGGTGCGTGGCTGAAGGAGTGGTTAGCGTGAAGGTAGGGACTTTGTGCGTGATGGGCTGGGAGTATAGGTACACCAATGACAATAGGTCGAGCCAAGACATGGATAAACGATGCAATCAATAGATAAAAGACACGGCAAATATCGTCGTAAAGGTAGCCTTTTAGGCTTTTCTTCCTAAACGGAGATCCTTTTAATCCAACACAATAAGCCCATGCACCTTCCGTTTATAACGCATACAAAGATAAAGATAACTATATCAAACTTAGTATGTCCGATTGAACATATCTTACATCCAACCGAACACACATCAACCGGCGCGGTAAAGCATCGTGGTAAAGGATTTTAAACCCCCCCAATGGGGACCTTTAATCCGACTTACTAAGCCCATGCACTCGATCGCATCATACATACAAAAATAAAGACAATCACATCAAACTTAGTATGCCTGATTGAACATATCTTATATCCAACCGAACACACATCAACCAGCGCGGCAAAGCATCGTGGTAAAGGATTTTAACCCCTTCAAATAGGGGACCTTTAATCCTACTTATTAAGCCCATGCGCTCGATTGTATCATGCATACAAATAATGTGCGAAATTCAAATGACGAAAAATAAATAAATCAAAGCAATATAAAACAAAAGAAAGTGTCGTTTACTCAAGCGGTACGTGGAGCTGTATCCCGAGTACAGATCATACTACCATCCATTCGGAATCGGCTATGAAATTTATGTCCGGGTTTCCATCCGATATACCGCGAGAGTTGACACATCTTTCATTTTATTCCAAAGCCACAACATACAATATCTCATAATCCATTCATATTTATCAACTCAAGGGCCACAACATGCATTTCAACATAACAATCATGCAAGCAATACTCAATAAATAATACAAATAAGACAGAAAACGAATGTGGAAAATACCCTCAGGTCTAACCTTTTATGTCGACTTTCGAACTCACGTTTCATGGCCGTCGGAAGGGCTATCACACCGTAACTTTTTCTGGTTCACTGGTTTGCGTTTTACCTCGTTGTTTCACTGCTCAAGTACTATTTTGACTCCGTTTTGCTGCTGTTTCCTCGCGGTTTCGCTGCTGTATTATTGGTCACTGTTTCAGGTGTATATGGGACTATTTTGGGTGTTTTTTTGTGGGTTTTAAGTGCAGTTTTTGTGTGATTATTTAAGGATTATAAGTGCAGTTTTTATGTTACTGGTTTAGGGATTTTAGCGACTGTTTTGAGGGCTAATGAGTGCAGATTTTCGGTACTGCAGGAGTTTTACAGGGCTGTTGTTTCGGTGATATAGGGAGGCTTATGGGGCTGTGTTTTTTCGGTCAAGTAGGGGAATGAGATGAAGATAAATTTTTGTTATTTTTTGTGTAATATGCGTGAACTTGTAAGGGATTTGTTATTGTTTTTGCTTGTGACTTCTTGTCAGAAAACGTGTGTGTTGGAGAGGGGGAGAGCTTTGGGTGATGGTTGTTTATATAGAGAATGGCTAGGGCTCCTCCTTGTCTCTCAAGGAATAGGATTTGGCATTAAAGGGAGGATTTGATTTGGTATCCAACAAGGAAAAGATTAGATTGATGGGGGACAAATTTGGTTCAAATTAGGAATACAATATATTTGATTGGTTAGGTTAGGCATTTAATTTGTTAGATTAGGAAGTTAATATTTTTTATTTGTTATGATTGATTTTAATTAGGCATATCATCTTTTTAATTTAGTATGTGATTTTGTTTAGTTAGGAAGTTAATATATTTGATTTGTCCAAATTAGGTCTGATTATATATTATGTTTTATTTAATTGGTAAATGGCTTAAAATATTTTATTAATTCAAATTCATTATCTAATTAATATTTAATCTAATATTTTATTTAATTTGGGTGTAATTAGGGTGATTGGGCGTGTGGGCTTTTGGTGTGGGCGTGTGGGCTTTTGGTTGGTGGGTTTGGTTTGTGTGGACAAGGTGTGTGGGCTTGCAGGGGTTTTGGGTCAAGGCAAAGGGGCTTGCGAGGATTTTGGGCCGAGGTTAGGTGATTTGTGAGTGTTTTGGGCCAGGAATAATTTTTAAAACGGAAAACCAACAAGTAACCCGAAGCTAAACCAGTGAACTTAATCCGAATATGAGTCAATTCTTGACTCCTCCCTTCCGACGTCTGTTTCCCGCGGTTTCCGCGACTTAAAAGGTAGTGCCTCCAACTGAGACTCATCATCGGGTTTCACATGCAAAAATGCAATGCCTACACTTGCCATACGCGCTCAAACAATATCATTCGTCAAATAAATTAAATGTTAGTTGGACTAATATTTAAATTGTTGTTTTAAAACAGTTGGACTGTATTCAAACTATTCATTTATAGTTGGTTATATAATTGGATTATAGTAGTCAATATATTTGATTTAATTAATTATAGTTGATTAAATAGTTGGACTATAATAATCATTATAATAAATAGTACCGAAAAATCGTTGATTAAATAGTTGGACTATTAGAATCAAGATAAAATTGAAAGATTGACATTTAAAACATAATCCTGGGGAAAATGTATTTAAATGGTTTAATTTTCAAATTGGGAATAATATTTCAGGATGGTCCTGGAAAATAATAAGTTACTTTAATTGATAAAATAACATATTAGGCCTAAGCCCGGAGTTAAGCAAATTGTATAGCATAATCTTTGGAAGATTTATGTGATGATAACTTAAGTGTTTAATCCATTAAGCTTGTCGCAGTAGACTCCTTAATTTCTGAATCAGAACTAAGGATTAGATCCTTAAAGTATGATATTAAAATTGAAGGATCTTCAAAGAATCTATCCTTAGAATCTAAGAAGTACTAAATTGCAATAAATAACTCTTGGAGGGTTAATGACTATTCTCAAGGAGACAAAGTCAAAATTTTCAATAGGCAAGTTGCGCAAGGCGTACCTTACTTCGATATTCTAGAAGGCCTAGGCTAGGCCAAAGGCTTCTGGAGTGTTGAAAAACGGCAAAGGCAAAATCATTATAATCTTCTTGGAAGATAAAGGACATATCCCAAAATATCTGCCTAAATTGTGGCAAACGGGATCGCGGAAGCGTGACTGCCGTTTGAACAAAGCAGACATGAAGGAATTGAAGATAGGGCAAGGCTCTGACTTCAAATATGTTTGTCATATTATGTTCACTACTAGTATTAAAATTGGATTTTAGATACTTAGTGTGGTACATAAATATATACTGATGTTCAGAATCTGCTATGAGCAGGATACTGACTTCAGATTGAGATTTAATCTGCGAATTGGAAACGGGACGAAAGTCACTGTTTTAACCGTAGATACCTAAGTTTAGGAACTACCTTCGGGTGTGTACCTAAATTTGGAAACTGTTATAATGTAACTAGTTTGACTAGATACATTATCTCTATATCAGTGTTTGATCCGCTGCGGGTGAACCTTTATATTCTAGAACACTAAAGTGTTTTATTATATAAAGATGATATTGAGATAAACATATTAGATGTGAAAAACAATATTTATATTTTGAATATAAATAAATCTCAAACATGAACATGACAAACAAAAAGCTCAAACTGATTTGATCAGAAGAAACTCAATTGTGGCATTGTTGTCTGGGACACAATTAAACAAGACTCGTATATCCACACTTTTGAGGAGTGGGTACTAGGGCTGATTTGATCTTATTCAAATAAATTCTACAAATCTAGTTTATTGGGCAAAGTACCTAAAACACTATTTACTTGGTAAAAATGTAAATGCCACCAATCTGTTAGCCCTAGTTCATAGTGAAGCAAGTGGGCCCATGTCTAGCTACGCTAGAAGTGGATATTAATATTTCGTGACCTTTACGGATGTGGCATTGCGTTGTGGTTATGTGTTTCTTTTGAAGAACACAAATTGGAAACTTTTAAAGTTTCGACACGAAATAGACAAACAGACCGGCTAAAGTATTAAACTGTCACGGTTAGACCATAATGGAAAATACTTAAGCAATAAGTTTCTAATATACTTGAAAGAGTATAGTATTCTTTCAATTAGGACTCCTCCCGGAACACGTCATTTTGACGGTGTGTCCGAAATGAGTGACCGAATTTTATTGGACATGATAAGGTTAATCAAGAGTCGCTCTGAGCTACCATTTCTTTCAACGGATAAGCTTTAAACAGTGTAGAACTTATTTTGAATAAGGTTCCATTAAAATATGTTAGACAGATTACATATTAGATATGAACGGTAAAGAAATCGGGTTTCTCAATCCTGATAATTTGGGAATGCTAGGCATATGTTTGGATGATACCAAACTAAAACACAAATTGGATAAGTGCCATTTGTAGGATATCCTAGGGATACCATTAGTATAGTACTTATACAACTCACAAGAGAACAATTAGATTGTTGCTCACCATGCGGTTTTCTTAAGAGGAGTACCGATATGCATTGGTAAGTGGGAGGATAGTAAAACTCGATGAAAATCAGAGTGATACTATTCAAGGCACTGATTCCTAATGGAACATAAATAGTTCATCAAGGATGAAACTATACCATTAATCTTCGAATACACAAGAACCACGTATGTCGGAGAGAGTCAGAAAAAACCTAGGGTATGGGTTTTTGATCTCACCTCATAAAGATGTCAATCTTATTGAGGTATACCAACTGAATACATATGAGGAAGTGATACAAGGTATCGACTCCCTATTATGACAAAGCGGCATGAGTCCGAATTGGATTCCATGTATATCAACAAGTTTGGATACTAGTTGATGTACAGCAAGGCATTTTGCCTATTGGTACTATACGAGTCTTCAAGGAAGACATACATGGATGGCAACATACCAACGTATAAAGCTGGGCTTTTGGCGGAAAGGTATCGTTATCAACATTGTGTCGATTACAACGAAACATTTTACCTGTTGCCATGGTAAATCCATTTGGATAATGCTTGTTGATGCTGCATGTTTCATGCATGAAACATGTAAAGTTAACGGGAAAATCGCTTTCCTGAAAAGGAAACCTTTCGGAGGATGTTTATAACATCATGTCGGTTTTGTCGTACCAAAACTAGCAAACAAGGTTTACAGGTTATTCGATCCATGTTTGGATTGAAGCAAGCATAGGTTCTTAGAATTATCGTTTTGATGTAATCATAATGGTCTATGATTTAATTCAAAACGAAAATGATTCTTGTGAATATAAGAGGGTTAGTGGGAGCGCACTGACAATAATGTCATATAAATAATGATAATACGTCATTTCTTGGAAATGATATTCCCATAATATAATCGGTGAAAGCTTGGATTTCAAGAAAATTCTCTATAGAATTCTTGTGAGAAACAACTTTTATTGTAGGAATAAAGATCTACTGGGATATATCTAAAAGTTGTTGAAATTCTCTGAGAAATCGTACATTGAAAAATGTACGCGACCTGGTGTCTCATACGCTTTGAGCATATGGATTCACAAACAGGCCAATCTAAGTGATAGTCACTGTATTGATGTTAAGAACATACTTAGTATCTTAGAGATCTAAGGATGCTGTCTTAATCTATGGAGAAGAAGAACTTGAAGTGACTGGGATCACTGTAGCAAGTTTCCTAACCGATAAAGACGACTATAAGTCGCAAACGGTACTATACAGTTTGAATAACGGAACAGTGAGCTGGAAATCTTCCATGCAAGATACTGTTACCGAATAAACAACAAATGCGGGTTATTGCTGCAGCTGAGGCAGCAATAGAAGCCTTCTGGGTCGATACAAAATCTAATTAGATTAGATATAATTCTGTTAGCAGCTGATCTAGGCGTCAGCACAGGCTAAAGAATAATGGTCTCATCAACGATCTAGATACATACTTCGATATTCATCTGATTCGTTCGGATCATACATCGTGGCGATGTGATGATCGTATAAATCACATCAGACGATAATCATGCAAATCCGCTGACGAATTTCTTTTCTCAGCAGTTTGAGTCAACCGTACATAGTTCAGGTGTTAGACACTCGAGTGACTGGCTATAGGCCAAGTGGGAGATTGTTGGACAATTATGACCCATAGCGTCACTATTTGTACATATCAAGGTGTTGTTGTATAAATTAACTATGTGACAAATGAGATTGCTCTCTTATCATTTGTGATTAGATCACCAAGATGTATAAATGATAGGAGGTCCTTATGATTTGTTCCTGGATTGAGAATGATATAAGACAGTATCAGTCCACGAAGGATAAATCATTAAATATCCCTAGTCAGAGTATTATCGAGATTGGACATCGATAAATACGTAAAAGACTAGTATTACACTTGTGCGCGTTGTGAGGGCACAACAGCATAGTTCTCATATATTTGGGTATAGGATACTCATGCAAGTGTAATAGGAAGTCTGAAATCAGGGTAGGTGTATTTGGTATTAACCTGAGACTTGCACCGCTAATGCTTACGACAATCAATATACTTTGGTTTTGGTCGTCCAGGGCTTTAACCGGTTTCTGTGTACGCCTCTTCTGGGTATATCGAGAATCGTAGTGTGTTGGGTGTGATGTCAAGACGGAAGTATCACTCCAGTCATATGGAGTTGATGATCGCGCAGGGATACAGAACTGGTTCTCTAAAAAGGTTGCAACCGTCGGGATAATATGACTTGGTCATGATTATCCGATAATAAAGAGACTAGTTACTCGTAATCCGATATATGCTTCGTACAGGGCAGACATTGTACCATCCCCAGGCCTTGCATGTGATCATCCGATACCGGATCGAAATATGCAATACTACGTATACTACGCCTGATATAGATCCTTATTCCTGTAAGGATATTTCTGGAGAATTGGGTAGGCATGGCGCTTTGCTAGAAGCCAACCTTGTCTTGTAAATCAGTACAAACGTAGTACGAGGTACTTACGTGTTCGGATAGTCCGACGACCGAATTTACTGCCAACATATCTAGGGATCTCATGGGTCGCTTCCCGAAGATTCACGATGACGTATGACTCGCACTTTTAATTAATCTGGGATTAATTAGATGAGAGAGAAAAATAATATGGGATTAATTGCGGAGATATTTTATCTGGGATAAAATATCATTTAAAGAGAGAAAACGATTAATTTGGAATTAATCAGTTAAATTAATATATTCGATATATTAATCGAAATTTGATTTCGACGCGGAATTAAAATTAGATTTTAATTCGGGCAAACGAATTAATTTAGAATTAATTCGTTAGCGACATGAATAGTAATTATGCTAGGCATGATTATTTAATTAAATTAGATTTAATTACGTCGCAACGGAAAATTCGTTAATTTGGAATTAGCGAACCCGAGCCCGAGATTGTTTGCGAGCGCATTCGCATTTCAAATTCGAGTACGGCACGCAAGTCAAGTCAAGCGTCAAATCAAGCGTCACTTCGACTAGTCAACTTTATCACCTTTTTGGTGATGGAAGTAGTTGGTTGGTGAAAGAGTGTTGGACACTCAAATGTGTAAGGAATTAAATGAACATATACCAAATTTTGGTATATCATTTAAGTCTTTTTAATTTTGGAAATCATTCAACATATTCTCTCTCTCTCTTTGCTCTTCATCTCTCACCCCATGGAGGACATTTTTCTTCACTGGTTTCTGCCCAGAAACCGTGAGCAATGGAAGCAAAAGTGGGGAAATTTGTGGCAAATTTCTTGAGAGCTAGCACTCCGAGAGACATGCGAAGGTGATAGGGAAGTCCACCCATGAGCTTGGAATCAAATCACAAAGCTTGGAGCTTGATTCTTGAAGCTTGAAGCCTAAATGGAGGAGATCAAAATCTGCACTGCCGTGAGCTGTGACAGTGAACATAAATCAGATTTTGTTCATCGTAGCGTCGCTTAACCGATCGATGTGAGTATTCCGCGACTCCCTCGAATGTATTCACATGTTATTTGATGCTTTGTATTCGATCCTCGGGACTTAGAGATCTCCAACAATTTCAACATCAAGCTATATTATTATGTATCCAATACATAATACATCACTATATGTTTCACTAATGATAACTCATTAATGAAAAATATAACTATAGAAAAGATCATACTTAGAAAACTTGATTTCAAGATTCAATCTTCTTATCCTTGTTGAAATGTTATGGAGAACTTTTAAAGTTAGCAAGTTTGACTCCAAGATCCAATCTTGATTCCAATGCTAGCAAGCTTGATTTCAAGATTCAATCTTAATTTCTTCTTGTTGGAATATTATAGAGAACTTCCAAACACTTCTCCAAACACTTCTTTTACTTAGGCTAATATTTCTAAATCTTGCTTGTTTTAGCTTTCACAAGCTTAACTTTCTTAAGCTCAAGCTCAATTAAAAATTTGCTCAAGCTTTCCTTTTATAGCAAAACTTATGCAAGTTTTAATTAATAAAAATTCTAATCAACTTTTAGGTGGGTTTAATCTAATTTGTTCAAATATGTATAACTAGGTGTGACTAATCACCTTTGCCTACCACTTTGATTTAATCCAATTAAATCAAGACAAAGTTTAACAAATGGATTAGTTCATTGTCTACCACTTGATTTAATTCAATTAAATCAAGTCAAATACACCTATAATTACATATTTATAATTACCAAAATATCCTCCAATGGTAGAGATATTTACGAAATTATAATAAAGTCATTGTCTGATTTTGGATTAATCTAATTGGGTCAAAGTAAATAATGAATATTATCCAATAACACTTAATTATTTTAATTGAAAATTATAATATCAAATATTATTTATTATCAAATATTATCGGCTACCCAAGTTCTCAACGAATACACTTCATATTGTGGGACTCTCTAAGTCCAGACACGTTCGTCATATAAGCCTAGCTTATAATTACGCACTTTGCCCACCTCCGAATTCGTGAAGAACACGAACGACCTTTCTGAACTATAAGAGTCGAGCTTATCACATATGTTTAACAATCTCTGTGTCTTAGGCTATCCGAGTTATGCTTAGGAAATATAGATTACACCGTCAAGTTTCTGAGGCGCACATCTCATGTTGACATGTCCACGATTCTTTAAAACTAATCAGAACACCATTTCTGATATATGCGATCCATCATCGGTAACCAGGTTTGGCAAAAGTCTTAAGAATCATGACTTACTCACATGGATACCTAAGACCATTATGGTACATATATAGGCTGACAGATCCTATTTTGATACGTATTTGATTAATAAGTTCATAAAATAGGAAGCCCGCAAACAAGATAAAAAATAAGAGATCCTAGTTATGTCAAACAATAATAAACTTGCATCAGTTGTCCTGAAACCTATAGGTAAAAATATGAAGAAAAAGAACACCCCTAAGAACAACAAGAACCACAACCATCAAAACACCAACAACCAAATCCGAGATAACCAGAAAAGGCACCAACCTCCCTCAAGAAATGACAATAGCCAGTTCAAATTCTACAACTGTGGCAAACCATGAAACATTGCCTAGAACTGTCGGAATAAGAGTTCTACTCCACAAGCAAACCTTATCGAAGCGAACTTGTTGCTATGATCTATGAGATAAACATGATTGGTGGATCCAAGGGTTAATGGGTTGACATCGACACTTCTCATCATGTCTTCCATGATCGTACTTTATTCAATTCCTATGCGGAAGCTACGAATAAGAAAGTGTTGCTGGTGACTCCCACGCCATTATGGTTTCTAGGACTGGTGACTCCCACGCCATTATGGTTTCTAGGACTGGTGATGTGGAACTGGATTTCATCTCTGGGAAGACTGTTATTCTCAAGGATATCCTTCACACTAATGAGATTAGGAAGAACTTGGTTTTAGGCTATCTCCTGAACAAGGCTGGGTTTACACAAACTATTGGGGCTGATTTGTATACTCTTACTAAAAATAATATTTTATGGGAAATGGTTATACTACTGATGGAATGTTCAAACTTAATGTTGCTTTTAATAAAACTGGTTCTTCTACTTATATGTTGTGCTCTTTTAATGTTTGGCATGCTCGACTTTATCATGTTAATAAAAAGATTATTAAAAATATGGGTAATTTAGGTTTAATTCCTGAAGTGTCTTTGAATAATTTTGAAAAATATGAATTTTGTAGTCAAGCTAAAATTACTAAAACTCCATATAAACCTGTAATTAGAGAATCTGAATCATTAGATTTAATTCATTCAAACATTTGCGAGTTTGGTGGTAAATTAACTAGAGGTGGAAAACAGTATTTTATCAAATTTATTGATGATTGTTCAAATTATACATATGTTTAAACTATTTCACACAAAAATTGAAAATCAATTTAATAGAAAAATAAAAAGATTTCGTAGTGATATAGGCATTGAGTATGAGTCTTCATCTTTTATTGAATACTATAAATTGCATGATATTATTAATGAGAAAACTGCACCTTATTCTCCTGAAATGAATGGAAAAGCCGAAAGGAAAAATAGAACTTATGCTGAAGTTGTAGTTTCTATTTTACTTAATTCTGGTGCTGCCTCATTTTAGTAGGGAGAAATTGTGTTTACTGTTTGTTATGTTTTGAATAGAGTACCTAAGTCAAATGATAAAGTTTCACCTTATGAAATTTTGAAAAATAGAAAACCTAAATTGTCATATCGTAGAACTTAGGGTTGTCTTGCCTATGTTAGAGTTCCTAACCCTAACAGGATTAAACTTGATAATATAACATATGAATGTGTTTTTATTTGTTATGTTGTTAATAGTAAAACATATAGATTTTATGATTTGAATAATCATGTTGTGATTGAATCTGATGTTGTTTCTTTGAAAATAAATTTCTTTTTATTTTCTTAAAAAAAATAGAGACTCGTCCTCTAGTATTAATCCAATGATATAAGTTAATGAATCTGATAAGAAAATTGAATCTACACATAGAATGAGTAAACAGCCTCGAACAATTAAAGATTTTGGTCTTGGTTTTTATGCATACACCTTAGAAGAATATCATACTACTCTAAAAGAGGCATTGACATCTAGATGCTGATTTATGGCTAGAAATAGTAGAAAATGAAATGAGTTCTTTAGAGTATAATAGGACTTGGCATTTAGTAGATTTACCTCCGAGTTGCAAAAGCATAGGTTGTAAATGGATACTTAATAAGAAATTAAAACCAGATGGTTCAGTAGATAAATATAAGGCTATACTTGTTGTCAAATGGTATAGACAAAGAGAGAACATAAATTTCTTTGACATTTTTTCACCAGTAACTAGGATTACATTTATTCGTGTGCTTATTTCTCTTGCTGCAATCCATGATCTTGGCGTGCATCAAATGGATGTTAAAACTATTTTCTTAAATGGAGAATTAGAAGAAGAGATTTACATATACCAACCTGGAGGATTTGTAATACCTAGTCAAGAAAGTAAAGTTTGTAAACTTGATAAACCTTTATATGGTTTAAAACATGCACCTAAACAATAACATGAGAAATTTGATAACTTAATTTTAGCAAATGGATTGAAAGTGAATGAAAGCGATAAGTATATATATTATAAATTAGAAAATCATATTTTTTCTATTATATGCTTGTATATGGATGATATGCTTATATTTGTTCCAATGTCCATATTGTGAATGATGTTAAGTCTATGCTATGTGCTAACTTTGATATGAAAGACATAGGTGAAGCTAGTGTAATTTTAGGAATTAAAATTACTAGGTTAGAAAATGGAATTTCCTTAGATTAATCGCATTACATCTCGAAAATATTGAGGAAATATAATTACTTTGATGGTAAACCTGCATGTACTTCTTATGATCCTAGTGTTAAGTTGTTCAAGAACACCGGTGACGATGTTAGACAAATTGAGTATGCAACCATCATTGATAGTCTTCCATATGTTACCGACTGCACTAGAACTAACATTGTCTATGTCGTAGGAATATTATGTAGATTTAATAGTAGACCTAGTATGGAGAATTGTCATGCTATTGAGAGGGTTATGAGATATCTGGAAATTACCATAAACCTAGGATAACACTATCAAAGATTTCCCACTATCCTTAAAGGATATAGCGACACTAATTGGAACACCCTTTTAGATGATTCCAAAGCTACAAATGGATAAATTTTCAATATAGCTGGTGAGGCTGTCTTTTGGAAATCCAAGAAACGGACCATCTTAGCTTAATCCACTATTGAGTCTGAGATGATTGCACTGGCATCAGTTAGTGACGAATTAGCTTGGTTAATAAACTTGCAATCAGATACCCATTTATGGGAGAGATTAATATCAATTGTCATGATCAATTGTGATAGTACTGCGGCTATTGTAAAGATTCAAAATCATTATTATAACGGTAAGAGATGACAAATACATCATAAATATGGCACAGTTAGAGAATATCTCTTTACTAGAGCTGTAAGAGCGGATCATGTATGGACTGACGATAACTTAGCTGATCCTTTGACGAAAGGTTTATCAAGAGAGAATGTATTCAATACTTCAAAAATAATGGGAATACCTCCATTAAATAATTAAATTACTTGTAATGGTAACTCGGACTGTCATCCCTTGATGGGTATGAAGTTGTTCTTGTTGCTGTCCAATTATGGTTGAAGCTTCTGGAATCAAAATTAAAAATTCCAGAGGCATTTACTTGAGATTACAAGTAAGCTACAGGCGAAAAAATATACGTGTTTTCTCGTTGTTTTTCCCCCAAAGAGATAGATAGAGAGAAAAGGCTTTCATTGAGAGATCATTTAACATAGTAACTCAAGGGACACCCAAAAATAAAGAAAACACACATTTCATTACAGTGTTGTTGTTTTTTTAATATAATGACATATGTGTTTTTTCTTTCATTCAGTACGTCCTTTAACTTACTAAGTTGAGGGATTCTTCATTAAAATCTTTATATATATATATATATATATAGAGTTGATCATATATAAATAATGTTGATATAAAACCATATGGATGCACGAGATAATATATGTACTTTTATTTTCTTAGAATTGTTTGAAACCCCGCTGTCAAACCACTCATCCGGGCTTAAGTGGAGCAGGTAAAACCCTCGGTTTTCCTATACTCTTATAAGAAACGCACTGCTTGGATTCAAATCTATGACCTTAAGCTAAGATCCTGAGCTCTACACCACCAAGTCATGCCTCTTGGGGACGATAATATATGAACTGTCTTGTCTTTTTTAGCCGAATCTGATAAAGTAAAAGACAGTACATATATTATTTCTTTGAATCAGGAAAGGCATGGCTCAACGGCAAATATATGAATTATGAAACTTGTACTATTGTTTATTTCATGGCTACTTTATTATTGAGAAAATTGAGCATGAGACTCTTAAAGGTCTTATATGCCTTCTTTTTCTAATTGGATCCGTTGTATTGATACTTGTGATTGACACTAATGCAAGCTTGTACAAAAATTGAACACTAGAAGCATGAGCTTTCATAGGCTGAGAAGTCCCATTATCCTATATAAATATGGATATATGGACAGACATTTTCAGATAAATGAAAGTAGATTACCGAGTTCATGTTCCGCGCGCAGAAATCTAAATTGTACTACAAATATATTACTCATCAAACGATAAAAGGGAGTGAATTCCATTTACTATAAAGATGAACAAGAGAAGAGATTATGATATTTTTTGCCTATATGTATTTTGTATAATAACACTTCAATTTAAATACAACTCATTTAGAATTTTTATAAATCTGATAAATTCAACATCTAATTTCATCATGTATCACCTTCCAATAGACATCTAATTTTAACGTTAATATTGCATTGAGTAATATAATAATTCAAATTAACGACGACAATTTGTTTTACTTTATAAAAATAGGTAGTTATTGTGACAAAACGTGGTGAGCATCGACTTCAAAATGACTAGAAATGTTGAACAAATGATTAGAAATGTAAGAGCAACCAACAAAAAATGATGAGAAATTTGATAGGAGGTAACGAAAAAGTGACAAGAAACTAATAAAATCTTTTTTTTTTTTTTTTTTTTGCATGTATAAAAAAACGAAAAAAAGTTATTTGGTATATCCTAAGGATAACAATAATGTTATTTACATTCTCTAAGTGCTCCCATTTACCGAAATCTGCCTAAAATAAATAATTTGAGTGTGTTGAAAATGAAGTTCTCATACAAGGTCATCAACATATGAAAACAAATAAAAATAATTGTAAATTTATGTTGAGTAAAAATTTAATTTTTTAAATTTTTTTTAAAAAAATCATTTTTTAATATGTTTGTAGACGCGGGATTTCGCCCGAGGTCCACAATCGAGAATTTCTAGTTGGGGGCGCTAGCGATCCTGCAAAACAAAGGTAGAGCGAGCGTGGAGGTTACTGCCCACCGGTGTGGTGGGTGCCGTAGGCACTCCGACGCCCAAGTCAGTGATAGGGACTTAAGAAAGTTATGATGGATAGGACAAGGTTAGAAGCTGCCTTGAACTCTATAGGGTGGAGGGACAAGGTTAGATACTACCTTGAGCCTCGTTAGGTGTCGTGAGAGCGATAGATAGGAGATATGATAGGCTTTGTGATAATCTTCAAGTAGTGAGTAAGAGAGCTTGTCGTTTTCCCCTTCCTCTTGGAGTCATGTTCCTTATATACCAATGGTATAGTAATGTGTGCCTTTATTGATTGTCTTTTGATTATTTGCCCGTTAGAACATGGTAACAGTCAACCTAATGAAGTGCCATTATTGCTTGTAGGTTGGAACGGATGGATTGTGGGTGACATTAATGAGCATGGGCGTTACGTGGCTCCTCCCTGGGCTTGGGTTTATGAATCTCTAGGCCTCTATTCACTTTAATCATTGGGCTTCCTTCTAAGGTAGAAACTAGGGCCCGGAGTAAAAGGACAAAATTGCCCTTGGCCCAAATTTGGCCCGTACAATGTTTATTATATTTTAGTATATATTATTTTTCAAAGAAGCCCCTCTAATGCGGATGATGCTCTCACTGAAATCGAAAATAATGAGATTCTTCCAGTCGTGAAGCAATTTCGTTGGTAACTTTTTAGTAAAGAATAAAAATATATTTAGTGCATAAATAACCATCCTACTGTGATAAAGACTGTAATATTTATCTTTTAGTACATTGTCCTCAAAGATTGTGACTTGATGATAAAGGGTCTAAGATTTGGTTGATAGGTTGTGAATTCGAGTTTAGGGGTGCATTTCATATAAGAGCTTGAGGTAGCAGGAGGTGTTACCTACTTTGGTTAAGCGTGGATCCGATAGTTTAGCAACGGGGTTACTAAATTTAAAAAAAAAAGGTATTAGAGTCATGTTGTTTTTTGTCCTTTTCTTTAGTATAAAATGCAGGCGCAAGTGATCGGTGGTAAACACACACGTTACGCAAGCGCACGTATCGCTCAAGTAGTATAAAATGTATCGATCTCACGAGGACTTAATACCTAAGCTATTAATTTATGAAGCTAAATATTTACGAGTATATAATTGATTGATTTTTGGTTGGATGGTGATTTTAAACTAAAGACAAGTAATTAAAACAAAATAAAGGCAGATTTTAAGTTTTAAACAATGACATGAAATGACTTTGGGGCAATCGGTAAATTCTTCGCAATTCCGATATGAAATTGTACGATGTTCCACTCTGGAAAGTTCTTAGTATTTGGGCAGTAACTTTTTCATACGAACTTCGATTTTTATGAACTTTATATTGTTGGAAGGCTAAGATCGAGATCTCTAACTTCCACGTTGAACATTTTTCCAACTTCGAAATAGAAGCATGTCAAAAATACAGGTTACAAATTCGAAATAATAGTACATGCGGACCTATCTGGAGAATTCTACATTTCCATCCAAAATTCTGATTTTTCTTCAAAATTAAAACATTACTAATTAGTAAATTAAGACCCCTAGTATAAATAAGATCACTATTCAAGCACCCCTAATAATTTTAAGAAGAGAAAACGTGAGAGAGGGGAGGAAAGAAAGAAAGAAAGAAAAAGAAAAGAGGGAAAGCTTTTTCCTTACCAAAAATTGAGAAAGAAACAAGCACAAACCAACCCACAAAAAGCTATAAGGAAGAGCATCAAGTCTAGAAGACTTGAGTGGTGAAGGAAATCAAATGAATTAAGGTAAGAAAATTTTGACCCAAATCTTGGATTATGAAATTTGATGGTACGAAGCTATGTTAGTGTTAGTGATATACTAATATTGCATTTAGTGAGATAATGAGCATGGAAATTGATTGTATTAAGAGATGTCCAAATTTATGGAAATTCTAAAGTTGAACTATAGAAAAGTTATGAAATTAAAGGGTTGTTTTGATGATGAAGTGTTGGTGTAGAATGCATGAAATTGAAGCTTAATAGAATTATTTGAGTATAGTTGTAGTGGGATGGTGTTGGAGGTACATTTGGGTAAGCTAAACATAAGAAAGTAAATATTGGATCATGAAAACAACCTGGCATCGCGATGCGCACCCCCGGCATCGCGATGCGCACCCCCGGCATCGCGACGCATACAGGAAAAATTGCCCTTGATTTGGTTCTTGAATGTGAGTGTCACGACGCCCAATGACTAGTGTCGCGACGCTGAAAGCAGAGGTAGCTCATTGTCTTATCTCTGTCTACTGGAAGTCACGACGCTCAGCGCTTAGAGTATGGGTGTCGCGACGCCTAACCCTTACACACTGGTTTGTCAGCATGTGTGAGCGTCGCGACGCGTGAATAGAAATTCCTCAGAATCAGTTATAATTCATTTCAGTTTCACTCTAGCGTGTTAGAGGCCACCCTAAGGGTCTCGTATCAGCTCGCATACATACATTTCATCATGATATAAGTATGATACGCCGTGAATTGATAGCAAATGCTTGAATGGATAAACTTAGTCTAATTCTGAAATATATTCCTCAGCCATTTTTCTAATCAAGTTTACCAATTATAGATCATCACAGGAATCGTAAAAATCTCTTCGACAAAGTGTAGCAATGTCAGCTGGACTCCAAATCTGTGAGTTGACACTCTTTCTTTTAATTTTATTTTTCATTATATTGTGTTAAATATCATACTTACATTTCCGCACATAGGGCGTTAACCAAAGTTTTATTACATATATTTACAATTAATAATGTTTTAGAAAGATTGATTTCAAAAGCTTGAATTTTATGATTTTTAGGGGCATAGAGGAAAACCCACCTCAGTATGTAACTTGACTCAGATATGGAATTGACGGTTACATATATCGTGTGCACACACAGTTTAGGACTAGGGATGACAGATGTCTCTAGATCCCAGATTCAGAGTCTAGAGGGTAGCGTAGGTCCGCACCCCGACTCCAGATTTGTGACTTGGGGGACGGCGATACGTAACGCCCCAAGACCACCAGATTTCAGGGCTATGGGGATGGCAATACATAACGCCCCTAGACCCTAGATTCAGGGACATGAAAGTGGCATGCATTGGGGGACATCGATACGTAACACCCCAATGTCATGGATTTGCACACCTGGCTCTAGTTTAGGCATATGGGGGGACAGTGATACGTAACGCTCTCATGCGTCAGGTTTTCAGCAGATTCTCATCAAGATAGTTTTAAGAAAGAGTTTTTAAGAGAAAGTGTTTTATAGAATCTCCGAGTTGTGCAGAGAGATAACAATTTCTATAAGGTTTTTCAGAAAAAAAGTTGTTTTCAGACAAGAAAAGTGAATTCAGAAAAGTTGATTTCCTTGAAATGATTTTGGTTTTAGAACAATAGAATTTCATAAAGTATTTCAGTTTTTCGTTTTAAACCGTCCACTCACTAGATCGTTCGAACAATCTAACCCCCCCCTCCCAGTTTCTTGTTTAGTAGGTATACTCGGAGGACGAGCTTGAGAGGACGGATATTGATGGTAGTCACTGGAGGGTTTGAGTCCACCAGGTCGAGTTGGAGCTGTAATACAATCAGAGTCTAAGTAAAGTCATGCATCATACATGTTGTATATTATAAATTGTGTATGTTATTGTGTTATAAGTGTTCATTATTAGAATTGTAATATGAAGTACTGTCATAGTATGAGTATTTGAGATGCATTCCATGTTTTCGAGTTAGGCAGTGGCCAATATGCATGAGTTTATGTATGAGATATGATTAGTAGTGTTGAGCAGATTTGGAAATTCAAAAGCTCAGGGGGATAGTACAGCCTATTCTCCGGTGGTAGCATCTCCAAGAGATGGATGTTACAGAGATGGTATCACAGCATGGTCTAGGGTGTCAGTGACTGCAGTGGGTAAATTGTTAGAGTTTTGTATACGTGGCATGTCCGGGATTCCCGTATGTGAGGCATTATTTCTCCAGTGTCTGATCCTCGAGTACGTCCTCAAAGAATTATAGACAGGTTAATAAGACTTTCCAAAGCTAGTGAATTTTTTTCCTTCTAACGAAAAGCAACCAGGATTCATATTCTAGCTGAGAATCATTCCATAGTTATCTCGGTTTACTAGCATAAGTTTAAGGCAAGTTACGAAAAAAAATAGTAAGGTTCTGAAAATGTACACTCAATAGAGTAAAAGAGAAAGAGAAAACTATAAGGAAAGTGAGGAATGATGTACCGATGCTCAGAGCAACCAGAAATAATTATAGGTAAAGATATAGAAACAGATAGATAAGGAAATACCAGAACCTATAGTAATAAAGAGAATAGGATAAGCCTGAATAAGAAAAATATCAAGTAAACCTAAGTAAGGTTCATTCCATTCTCGTAAGATTCATTCCTTCCTACTAAGACTCTCTCCCTCATCAGGAAATTTCTTCTAGTAGACCCAATAGCTTTGAGTGTCTCATATAGATAGCAAGTTCCCTAAGTAACGAAGGATAGTCAGAAAAGATAAAGGAAGTAAGAAATCAAGATTAGACGTGGGAGTTCCAATAGACAATAGATGCCAAAAAGGATGAAGAAATTCTAGATCCTCAAACTCATGCTCGCAGGTAAATGAATGAAGGTCGTAAGCAGAGATGATTAGTTACCTTATCCTAAGAAACTCAACATAGATACGGCCCTAAGCTACACAGATTATTACCCTTCAGTAATATCAGTCGAAGAAATTGTCCTGAAGGAGTTTATCTCATACCCATCTTATATGAGTAATAGACTCCACCAGGACATAGAGTACTAGAACGAAGACAACGATATCCATCGAGATGAGAAAGCTTGTCCCAGCCTTTATTAGCATAGATAAAGATAACTGTAAAAAAGCCCGATGAAATTTTATCCTAAGACAGAAACAAAAGACTTGGAAGGAAGATCACCCAGAAGAGGTGCAAGGAAATTTTTGAAGGAAGAAAGAAGAGAACCTATCATAGATCAAGAATCTACACAAGTCAGCATAAGGCTTACAGTACTAATAGAAGTCCACAGAATAGACCAAAAGTAGCAGAATTTTTAGATCAGACCAAAATCAGCAAAGATCCACGAGAGTTTAAAAGGAAGATCATTGAGATTGGAGATATTCGGGAGTTAACAGGAATACCAGTATAAACAGCAAGACTAAAATGGCATAATTGTAGCGTATAGCAAGAGCAGTGAGCGGAGATCTAGAAGGAAAATCATAAGAATGAAACATCACTAGCCTCGGTAGCACATCTTAGAACTAAGAGATATGATATAGAGATAGTATAGAAGGATTGAGGGAAGTAATAAGGAAGTTCAGTGGAGAGAGTGGCAAGATAATATGGTTTAATGACGGCAATGAAAATGAAGATCTCAGAATGGTTGGTAATGTTATGAAACCCTAAGATATGGAGCAGTCAATCCAGGTCACCACAGAAAAAATGGTAACTCTTACTTCCAGTAGCCCCTGCTCTAGTAAGTATATAGACATCTAACCAAACATGCGAGCATGTGTCCAACCCCAACTTAGCGCCCAGTAAGAAGTTGGACAAGTAGAGAATAGTACCTAGTAAGATAAACATATCACGAGACAACAAGATGAATGAATCAATGAGTTTAACGAAATTTAGATAAGAATCATAAAATCTTAAGATACTCCCAGAACTGAGTGAATGTGTAGTGAAAGAAGACCAAAACATAAAACCTTCAGACCTATTACGAGAGCAGAATAGAAGATGAAAATAGCTCTAAGTAAAAGATTTAGAAAAGAAGTGGTCTATATGAAATGATAAGAGAGGACGTAATAGTTAAGCAATGACGGAATATAAAAGAACCGGAGTTAGACATGACTAGGGATATGTAAAGGATAATCCCTCTCAGATAAGCGGGACGGTGAGATTTTAAGTAAAAATATTTAGAGGAGGAACTGTCGAAATAAGACGACAATGGAAAATGGATACTAGGTAAATAATAACATAAATACCTACATCAGTGATGGAATGAGACTGGAATTACAATAGATAGAAAACGGAAGGAAGATAGCGAGTATAACCGTATGTTCCCTTCATAACGCACCGCTGCTAATAATGCTTAGATGACTTGAAATGAATTTATTGGGGTAAAACGTAAGATGGCCAAGGAAAACCACGTATATGGATATTGTTGCGATCAGGACAATACTTGTTGGAATAAGACTAAAGGAAGAAGTAAAAGTGGGATGACCGAACAATGGAAAACACAGTATGAGAGACAGGTAATCAAAAATTATACCAGCAACGAAATTGAAGTTACGAAAGAGTGTGAACATTAATCATAACCGAGTCGCCAACATCAACGTTAATAGTAAACTAGAAGAACATGAAGTGATTGGTTATAACTATGAGGTCCTGAGCTCCAGAGATAGATAGAGGCACGAGAACGTGAAGGTCGAAAGTGATATTAATTGAAATTTAGCAAAGAGAAGTGAAGAGTTAAATAGATGAAATAAGAGAAATAATCCTAGGACCAAATCAAGCATATGGAGTTAAGGAAACATCCGGTATGATCATAGGCAGTGGCGACAAGAATTACTCTTGCATATGTTTATCTCAGGGTTAAGTCAGAAACCATGGGAAGCACTAATATTTCAAGAAACTTGAAAGTGCCCACTCAGAAGAACCGATGATATAGTTAATAAGGTCAAATGAATTGTTGAGCCTACTATGGGTAATGAAGATATGACATAGGAATGACCATCTAAAAGGTCCTAAGAAGTATCCTATTAGAATTGACAACTCGCTCAGGTAATCAAGTTAGAGGGTGTCGAGTATAACTATATGGTAGAAATAGGATTTCTGTGATGCATGACAATGGTCATAACATGACAGCTGTGCAGAGTACTAAACTACCTCTCAATTAAGAATTCAAAGGATTATCCACTAAAAACTTTAGAATTTAAAAAGCAGTATATGCCATCATGGCAAGAAGTGTTTTGTAGACAGCTGTAAATGTGGGACGAAGAGTACGTATGATTGTTAGCCAAGTGATAACGAACAGTTTGACAAAGATCTTAGTTCATAGGTTAATTGAACTAAGATAATACAAAAAGTTTACAACATAGTAAAAGTTCACATAGAAATATTGGAGTTCATTCCCAAACATGATTTTTGAATCATGGCATATAACATCCCCTAGGATAGTCGCATTACCCTATAATATGATGACAGCCTATGAGAGATCGTCACAGAGTAGTGTGGTATAACTAAATTAGCGGAGTTGGCTAGGAGTATACGATCAGTCAAAATTCGGTGGTCTAGAGGATAGTTAGTAAATCTAGCAATTTGTAGTAAGATATTCAATATCAAGAATCCCAAGATAAAATTTTGAAGTTCCAATTCTCAAGGGGATTCGGGGACGAATAATATTTAGGGGGAGAATTTGTAACACCCCGGTAATCCTGACGACTAATATATTATGGGATGCATGATATATGGTATAAATTATGTTCGGACACATATACACTCATGAATGACTTTGGGGACAATCGGAAAATTCTTCGCAATTTCGATACGAAATTGTACGATATACCACTCTGGACAGCCTTTAGTATTTGGGCCTTAATATTTTCAAACGAACTTCGAGTTTTATGAAATTTATATCATCGGAAAGCTAAGATCGATATCTACAACTTCCACGTTTAACAGTTTTCCAAATTCGCACTAGAAACAGGTCAAAAATACAGCTCAAAATTCAGATGAATAGTACTTGCGGACCTATCTAGAGAATTCTATATTTCTCTCCAAAGTTCTGATTTTCTTCAAAATTAAAACATTACTAATTATTCAATTAAGTCCCTAGTATAAATAAGATCATTATTGAAGCACCCCTAACAATTTTGAGAAGAGAAAAATGAGAGAAAGATGAGGAAAGAAAGAAAAAAGAAGAAATAGAGGGGAAGCTTTTTCCTTACCAAAAATTGAGAAAGAAACAAGCACAAACCAACCCACAATAAGCTAGAAGGAATAGCATCAAGTCTATAAGGCTTGAGTGGTGAAGGAAATCAAATTATTTAAGGTAAGAAAATTTTGACCTAAATCTTGGATTATGAAACTTTGATGGTATGAAGCTATATTGGTGTTAGTGACATACTAAAGATTACATTTAGTGAGATAATAAGCATGAAAATTGATTGTATTAAGAGATGTCCGAATTTATGGAAATGCTAAAGTTGAACTAAAGAAAAGTTATGAGATTAAAGAGATGTTTTGATGATGAAGTATTGGTGTAGAATGTATGAAATTGAATCTTAATAGAATTGTTTGAGTATAGGTGTAGGGGGAGGGTGTTGGAGGTACATTTGGGTAAGCTAGACATTGGGAAGTAAATGTTGGATCCTGAAAACAAGCTAGCATCACGACGCGCACCCTGGAAAAATTACCCCTGATTTGGTTCTAGAATGTGAGCGTCGCGACGCCCAATATCTAGCGTCGCGATACGAAAATCAGAGGGAGCTCACTTTCTCATCTCTGTCTGCTGGACATCGTGACGCTCAGCGCTTAGTGTCGCGACGCGTATGGGATTCGTAATGCCCAACCCTTGCGTCGCGACGCGGAGGAAGATGATGCTCACTAGTTTGTCAGCATGTGTGAGCGTCGCGACGCTCAAGGAGCAGCGTCGTGACACGTGTATAGAAATTCCCCAGAATCAGTTTTGGTTCATTCCAGTTTCACCCTAGCAAGTTAGAGGCCACTCTAAGAGTCTCGTATCAGCTCGCATACATACATTATATCATGATATAAGTATGATACGCCGTGAATTGATAGCAAATGCTTGAATGGATAAACTTAGCATAATTTCGAAATATATTCATCAGCCCATTTTATAATCAAGTTTACCAATTATAGATCATTGCAGGAATCGCAAAAATCTCTTTAGAAATGTGTAGCAATGTCAGTTGGACTCCGAATATGTGAATGAACACTCTTTCTTTAAGTTGATTTTTCATTATATTGTGTTAAATATCTTACTTACGTTTCGGCACATAGGGCGTTAACAAAAGTTTGATTACAAATATTTTACAATTAATAATGTTTTAGAAAGATTGATTTCAAAAGCTTGAATTTTATGATTTTTGGAGGCATGGGGGAAAAACCCACATGAGTATGTAACTTGACTCAGATATGGAATTGACGGTTACATATATCATGTGCACACACAGTTCAGGACTAGGGATGACAGATTCCCCTAGATCCCAGATTTAGAGTCTGGATGGTAGCATAGATATGCACCACCGACTCCAAATTTGTAGCTTTGGGGACGGCGATATGTAACGCCCTAAGACTACCAGATTTCAGGGCTAGAGGGACGGCGATACGTAACGCCCCAATGTCATGGATTTGCACACCTGGATCTAGTTTAGGCGTATGGGAGGACAGAAATACGTAACGTCCCCATGCATAAGGTTTTCAGTAAATTCTCAGAAACATATTTTCAGAAAGATAGTTTTAAGAAAGAGTTTTTAATAGAAAGTATTTTATAGAATCTCAAAGTGTTACAGATAGATAACAATTTCTATAAGGTTTTTCAGAAAAAAGAGTTGTTCTCAGATAAGAAAAGTGAATTCAGAAAAGATGATTTCTTTGAATGATTTTGGTTTTAGAACAATGGAATTTCATAAAATATTTCAGTTTTTCATTTTAAATTGTCCACTCACTAGATCGTTCAAACGATCTAACCCATCCACTCCCAGTTTCTTTATTTATTTTTAATTTATGTTTTTAATTAATGTAAGAAAATTCAATTTAATAAATATTTTATTATATTAAATTGTAATGTATCATGGTTAATTTTTTCCTTTTATTTTTTAATTAAAATTTGAATTGAAACCTTCCCATTCAGTTCTGGTTCACATTTATGATATTGTGATAACATGGTAATATAATTTATTGACACTAAATGGTAATATAAAATATTGATGCTTAAAATTATATCAATATTATAGTGATATTTTAGTATCAGTATATTAGTTATATTATCGTGTCAAACTATTACTGATACTATTGTTTTAGAATATTATCGATATTGTGCCGTCCGAAAATTACCGACACTAATAACTAGTGTCATTAATATCTGAATTATTGATTACTAACATTATTAACAATAAAAGCTTTTTTTGGCAAAGTGTTTGAAATCATTATTTTCTTATAAATGTAAGGATAATTTTTTTTTATCCTTTTTTTCATAAAAATATATGGATAATGACTTTTGTTTTAAAATTTATGATTTATAAATCGATAATATATAATTTTTTTATGAACCACTTTATATTTTGAGATATATTTATATTTTAATGTAAAAGTGGAAAAATTATTTTTTTTCAAAACACACACCGATTACGCGGGGTGTGTATTTTAATTTTTCTTTTTGATTTTTTTTTTGTTTATTCCTTGTATATTTTGATAATTTTATATCCATAAAATTAAATGTAAATTTTTAAATTTGACTGGAGATAAATGAACAAATTATATTCTAATTGAGTTTTTAATAATAAAAAAAATAGTCCGTTTATGACTAAATTGGCATTAATCGTAGATATAGACCCGACCATGGTTCCGGTTCGGGAACCAAAATCGGAACCGAAACTAATTCGGGAACCAGAATCGGAATCGGTTCCTTTCGGTTGGCTAAGGTTCTCACCTTAGCTGAACCGAAGGAACCGGATGGTTAGCAACATTTGAGGCCCAACGACTACTAGTAGTTGGGCCTCAAATGGCTCCCTGCAAATTAAATTATTATTTTTTTTTGATTTGTTGTAGTGACCCGTTTGTAACATACGGCGCATAATATTTATAAAATGATTAAAGTCATTTTTGATTAATATGATTTATTAGGTAAAATTTTAACAATTGGTTTTAATAGTGCATCTACAAATATTGCATCAATTATAGAATTAAAAGAAATATGCCAATCAAACTTGGGTTACTTGAATGGTTGAATTATTTTACCGACATCAAAATATCTATCATGTTTTATTGATTATTGCTAAAGATGTGTTGGCAGCACCTGTTTCCACTATTGTGGTTGAACAAACCTTCAACTTGGGAGGTAATATTTTGGAAGCGGTACGATCTTCATTACATCCAAACACCTTAGAAGCAACAGTATGTGTCGATGATTGGACCTGAGCTGATATAAGGCAACAAGAAGATGTCCATTGATGATTTTGAAGACTTGTTCAATAATACATCTACAAGCGAAGACGAGAGTTGAAAGATCAACAACAGGAACATATAATGATGATCAGTCAATAATTGTAATGAGGTTAACTATCTAAAAAATATAATGGAAGTATATGAGTTTTGATTCATCTCACTTCAAGAGGATACGTAGGCATTTTAAGTTTTTATAAATTAAGTTCAAACTCTTTATTTTATTTTTAATTTAATTTTTTTAATAATGTAAGAAAATTCAAATTAATAAATATTTTATTATATTAAATTGTAATGTATCATGGTTAATTTTTTCCTTTTATTTTTTAATTAAAATTAAAATAAAATTTGAACTGAAACCTTCCAATTCGATTCCGGTTTATGATTCCATAATCTTATGGAACTATAACCGACTAGAACGGTTCAATTATGATTCCAATCGGAACTGAATCGTTAACCAGGTCTACCATGACATGCTCTTAAAAAATTACGAAAGAATTATTAAGATATTTATAAGTAAGATGCATGGAATGTGAAGTAACAGGGAGATTCGTAGCGATGGGTGCAAGGCTTCTGTCAGACAAGACAACAACTATTTCAAACTAAAAGCCATGTGTGGACTTTATAAACCTGCCACGTGTACAACTTCTTGTTTGTTCTAACTTGAAAGTTAATACTCATTATTATCCTTATTACTTTCCATTAACGGAGGCCCAAATTTGTCCTGAACTTTAAAATTTTAGGTGAATTTTTAAAATGTGATCAAAATTATATTATATTTTTAAAAGTTGAAATTTTTTTAAATTTGAATCTTAATTTTAAGTGAAAATTTAAAATTACATGTGTAGTCGGTCTCCGGATAACTTTTGTTTTTGGTTATTTAATAATAATTAATCTTTCTTCGCTCTTTTAATAATCTTAATTTGTTGCCATTTTTCTAGTTTCTCTTTTAAATCTCTTTACTTTGATGGAAAGAATGAGAAAAAATTGAAGGTGTGGGTAACTTTTTCGTTGGGAATTTTCGAATCCATCTTGATATTTTCGGGATGGGACAAGTACATGAATATATTTTGAGATCGATCGAGTATAGTTTGAGTGTACCCGATCGGGTACTTTCGAGTACGGAAATTCCCAAATCGGGATCGGGAATTTCTGTACCCGTTTTTTTTTTTTAAAGTAATATATGAAACGGCGTTGTTTTATTTTACAAAGTATGACTCGATGTGCGAACAGGTATTGACGGATATTTTATTATCCGAATGGAAAATTAACTCCCGACTGAACCCGTCTTGAACATAACGGGATTGGTCGGGAGTTGAAAACCGTTTATGGAATTATTGAGAACAAAATCTTAAAATTCAAAATTCACAATTCCTGATCAAAAAATTTCTAACTCGAAATTGCCCACACCTAGTGTAGCTGGCTTAAGAAAATATTACCAGCCGATAATTTGTTAATTATTTAACTTAAGTTGTTTCACTAAACCTCCTAATTGAGTAAATTGTAGTGGAGACTAATTAAACTTTTAGTAATGCTAATGAATTTTTCGTTTGGTGAAATAATTTGTGAAAGGGCTCTTGGACCTTCTTCTCTTTTATTATTATTATTATTATTATTATTATTATTATTATTATATTATTATTATTATTATTATTATTATTATTATTATTATTATTTTCTGGTCTTCGGTATTCTTAATATTATTGCTTTTGGTGGAAGAAAATGGAGGATAATAATAATTATTAATATTAAAGTTAATTGTTGTTTATTAACTAGAAATAATATTTGCAAAATTTGGAGGATGGTATAATTCAGCTGGGTTAAAAATAAGTCATAAATTGAATATATAAATTTGAGGCAATCCTCAACTTTTGAGTAAATTTATTAGTATTATTTAACTCGTGGGCTTTTATATGGTATGAGAGTCAATTTATACACAATATGCATAACTGGACTTACACTATTTTTTCAAGTGACAAGAACTATGTAAAATACACCGGCAGCATGTGACGGAGTATTAAGGAGATAATTTCATATATTCTAAAAGAATAAATCCAAGACTAAGTACATAAATTAAGCAATACTTAATTTTTAAGCTAACTTTTAATTATAAGTTAAGTCTCCATGAGCGGCTTAGAGTGTATCACATCTAAGTATTTGAAGAGCAAAAATAATGAAGGAAAAAGTGTTTTTGTGTTTTTTTTTTTGAAGCAAATTTAAGATTCATTAATGAAAAGAGTCAATAATATACTTGATATTTGCAAGAAAATTATCATTCCACTGAACAGGGCGAAGAGCCTCGACGGCTCTCTTTGCTATCTGTTTTTGTGTGGTTTAAGATAAGGGAACTTAACTATTTTTACTGGCTGAAATAGCAGTCAGCTTTGGATGATCTATTGGCATTGGGGGTAATTTTTGCTTTTAACAATCATTTAAAGAGGGATCATTTGTTTTTGCCTGGATGGGACATTTGATCAATTTTTTGCTTCTAATTTTTATCAATATCCATCATCAACCAACCCCAATTGTTTTCCTTGACCTAAAATATCAACCACTATTAACAATTATTCTCTCAGAAAATGAAATTGTGGGGATGAAAATTTAGAATAAAAAACTGAGATAATCATAATATTGTTTGACATCAAAAGGTGAAGTTGTAGTTCAACCGCAAGTGAATTATAGAAAAAAAAAAAAAATATTTGAAAATCAAAAATAAATAAATATTCTCAAGTTTTGAATACGATGGCAAAAAAAAAAACAATAATTAGTAAATTTTTTTATAGAAAACTAATAATTTCAATTTAAGAAAATAATTTTAAATGTGACCTAATGAATTTTTTAATTGGATATGAAAGCACAAGGATACCTTTTTTGCTTATGATTATGCCTCACTTTGGATTATTGGTAAGAGTACTTCAACCAATAGATCTCTAGTCTGATCATAATTCCTTATAAGTTGAAATGAAAATTCAAAAAGGAAAAATAAAATAAAGGTTGTTGGTAAACCAAAAAAATAAATGGAAAAAGAAATTAGTAAGCAAAAATGAGTATTGAAATACAAGTAACTCTCTGTCTATATTGAGTCTTGCTATCTTACTATCTTGTGAACTTTCTTGCCTCCATTTTCTCTGCATCCAAACAAAGCTCCAATTGAATTATAGGTATGCTCTTCAATCTCCCTCTACTGCATGAATGTTTTTGTTTTGCTTGTTTTCTTTCTTCTGTTTTCTTTGTTTTAGACTTAATTTTTTCTGGTTTGTTTTAGTTAATGCATTAGTGTTTAACTATTATGTCCTTCATTCAAGTTACCCTTTGCAAAATTTGGTTTCATGTTATTAGTTTCTTGTTATATCTGAAATTTTTAGATTACTTGTGTTTGAAGTAACAACGATTCATTTTTGGGATGCTCTTTTATTCATTATGAATCAGATGGTCGATTCATTCCTGTGTTTTAGCAAATTAGCATGAGAGGAGCAATGGGAAATTCTAATGGTTCTAGCGAGGCAAGGCACCGGCTGTCAGCATCAATGTGAGTTTATCTTCAACAATTTGGGTTCAGTTTATAAGTATATTGCTGATGCATTATGTTCTGATACTGGTTTTCAAATTTTGATTGAATCAGTGAAGAAATATACAAAAGAAGAATGAAGAAGAGTAAAGGCAAAGGCGTCGACAAGCCTTTTCATATCCATGAGAGGATACTATGCTGTAAATTTACTCTGTTGAAACTTGTTCTAGTAATCATTATATGTGGCACTTTTGTGACACTCATGTGCTCTCCTGAGGCTTATAACAACAACCATCTATCACAGTCAAATTCCCAGTAAGTATATTCATTGCAGGCCAAAACTTGTTAGTACATGCAAGAATACTCGGATTGATTTGATTATCATCGAATGCAGGTCAAGTTTTGTTAACAGGTGGATATGGGGAGGATCAGATCCTCAATATGTTTCAGATTTAGAAATAAGTTGGAATGATGTTATGAAAGTTATTGAGAAACTGAGACAGGATGACTATCAAGGAATTGGCCTTTTAAATTTTAATAAGAGTGAGGTTAATCATTGGAAGCAGCTTATTCCTGATGCTACACACTTTGTGCTGCATTTGGATTATCCTGCTAAGAATGTGACTTGGGATTCATTATATCCAGAATGGATTGACGAAGAGGAAGAAGAAGATGTGCCTGTTTGCCCATACTTGCCAAAAATTGAAGCCCCTAGAAAACGAATTAATCTTATTGCTGTTAAACTTCCATGTAGAAATGAAGGGAATTGGTCTAAAGATGTTGCTAGATTACATTTACAGCTTGCAGCAGCTGATCTTGCAGCTTCTGAAAAAGGGCCTTATCCTGTTCATTTGCTTCTGATTACCAAGTGCTTTCCGATACCAAACCTGTTTCCTTGCAAGGAACTTGTGACACGCAAAGGAAATGCGTGGTTGCACAAACCAAACTTGAATGTTTTGAGAGAAAAACTCCAGCTTCCAGTTGGCTCTTGTGAGCTTGCACTTCCTCTCAGGGACAAAGGTCAGTAGTACTAATCAGCTTTTATCAAAAAAAATAAATCATGCTGGATATGTGTATATATATTATATGTATGTGGTGAGAGTGAAGTCAATAAGCAGATTCAAAATGCCTTTGGTGATTTGTTTCTTCGATCTTTTAGTGTTAGGATGTCTGATCTTTAATTTGTCATTGAAACTAATTATGCGAGTTTGCAACTTCTATGAAATTTTTGCTTTTCTCATTCGAAGTTTTACGTAAATTTTAGTACATTCTCTTGGAAAACAGATCGGGTCTACTCAGGGACGGTGCACAGAGAAGCATATGCAACAATTCTCCATTCAGCTCATGTCTATGTCTGTGGAGCCATTGCTGCTGCACAAAGCATTCGTATGTCAGGATCCACCCGGGACCTTGTAATACTTGTTGATGAAACAATCAGTGTGTACCACAGGAGCGGCCTGGAGGCTGCCGGATGGATAGTCAGGACAATTCAAAGGATCAGGAACCCGAAAGCTGAGAAAGATGCATACAATGAATGGAACTACAGCAAATTCCGATTATGGCAGCTGACAGAATATGAAAAAATCATTTTCATTGATGCAGACTTGCTTATACTTAGGAACATTGATTTCTTATTCGGGATGCCTGAAATATCGGCTACAGGAAACAATGGCTCAATGTTTAACTCTGGTGTTATGGTTATTGAGCCCTCGAATTGTACATTCCAGCTTTTGATGGACCGCATTAATGAGTTTGAGTCATACAATGGAGGTGATCAAGGATACTTGAATGAAGTCTTTACATGGTGGCATCGGATTCCAAAACACATGAACTTCTTGAAGCACTTTTGGTTTGGTGATGAGGAAGAAGTTAAGCAAAAGAAAACACAACTATTTGGAGCTGAGCCTCCAATTCTTTATGTTCTTCACTACCTTGGATTGAAACCATGGTTGTGTTTCCGCGACTATGACTGCAACTGGAATGTTGACATATTACAAGAGTTTGCTAGCGATGTTGCTCATGCAAAGTGGTGGAGAGTGCATGATGCAATGCCTGAGCAGTTGCAGCAGTTTTGCTTGTTGAGATCTAAGCAAAAGGCACAACTAGAATTTGACAGAAGGCAAGCTGAAAAGGCTAACTACACAGATGGACATTACAAAATCAAAGTTGGGGACCCGCGTTTGAAAAAATGCATCGACAACCTATGCAACTGGAAGGGTATGTTACGACACTGGGGCGAAACAAATTGGACAGATGATGAATCCTTTACTCCAACACCACCTGCAATCACAACTGCATCCCTCTCCGGCTTCTGAGTTGCGGTTTCCATATCTGTCAACATATTCCCTATTTTCATTTACTTAAATTACACGAAATCTGATATGCTTCCTTTTTCCTTTTCCATTTTTGTCCATCCATAAAGTTCTTAGATCAATTATGTAATTGGGGAATAGTAGGTACCATCACACTTCAAGTTGTTCACAACTTCGCAATGGAAAATTTGAGTCATCTTATAAGAGAAAATAGATCTTGAATTTTCTCTATACTACAAACCATGTCCTAATTGCAATCACTTTACTACATTGTGTTACTTACAATGAACTTCAATAATTATGATCAGAAGGCAAAGAAAAAGAAATTGAAACATCTGTTGTGTGTGTTTCTGTTATATCAAATGATGGACATGAACCTTGTGATCATTCACTTTATCCAGGACTCTAAGCTAATGCAACAAACTGATTCTACTTTTACAATCATGGAGATGATTCATGCATCATTGTTGATAACAGAAGATAAGAAAAGTGAAAGCAGTTTGTGCATTACATGTTAGAGTGATCTAATTGAACACTATATTCGTGCACGAAAATCAATCACAAAAACAGTCCCCTGAATTTTTTTTTTAAAAAAAAAAAAAAACAACCGTAACAGCTGCAGGGACCTATTTGAACAAATGAAAAACTTCTGAATCCGGGTTAACGTTTTGTTGAAACACAGGGTAATGAATACTTACAAGCTGTCCAGGCTAGGTTGGCAGTCAGTCTTGTTGGGCCGGGAATTGCCAATCCCAACCCGGCTTAATTATGTAATCGGGAAATAAAATCGTTCTGAATTCTTAACAGATTTTAATAAGGATGAAAAATCATATCGAATGGTACGAGATCTCAAATTTCAATTGAATTTGGAATTTTTTAAGTCATGAATCGGGACGCATCATGAATTAAGGACGAAAAATCATCATGAATTTTCATTGGATTTTTTAATTGGAACAAAAAATTTTCCTGAATCCTATTTCGAAGGTCTCAAAATCCCAAACCCTAACCGGATTTCAGAATTTTCTAATAATGACGGCTTGGAGAGTTGTCCAACAGAACAGATCTTTTTTTAAACAAATATTATTCTTGTAACATGAGAAATACAAGAAGATTTGGCCCAATTTCTTCTTTCTTGGAAGGAAATTTTCCAAGCTTCGTGAATATTTAATATGCTTCATCAACCATACAATTGACATCCACTACAGAGTAAGTGGAAAATACATGTGGTTTAATTTTACAATTTGATTGATATCCGTCAGCCACAATGTTTTGATATGCTAAACAAATAATTGCCGGTTCAAGAGATAAGAGCCGTTGGAGAAAATGGCCAACACTCATGCAACTGATTGTGGAAAGTCCACTATTGCTTTCCAACAAAACATTTCAAATTCATGTATCAATTTCAAATTTAATTATAAGAATTTAAATTTTGATGATTTGGATTTTAACTTAAATACCCTCAGTAATAATACATTAGCAAAATCCAAAAACTCCACTTGAACGTATTAAGTAGTAGCATTTTGTAATGAATATGTTTTCATCTTTTTTTTTTCTTTTTTTAAACGTTGGAAATCCGGCCATCAAATCACCCGACCCAAGCTTAAGCGGAATAGGTAAAACTTCCGTCTGCCCTATGCTCTTACAAAATATGTACCCCCTGAATTCGAATCTAAGACTTGACATTCAAAAAATATGGTTCAATTAAGAGAGCTTGCGGTAATGAATGTAGAGTGATAGACACGATCCATAAATTATGTGTACTTAATTATGAACATGTAATGAGATGTTGTTAGGATTTGACTCTTTGAAAGTCTTGTAATTCGTACGTACTTCAAGAATTTTTGTTTTGTTAAGGAAAAAAACCCTTTCAAGTTCAAGTTCAACCCCCAAGATTATTGTAATTGAGAACCTTTCTTTGTTTCTTATCAGAATCTTACTAGCTATTTAGAGACATCACAAAGATCGCCAAACTTTAATAAATCTTGATAAAGGTTTATTCAAGAACCAAGAGAAAATTCACTCTCACACACACTTAGGTATTAAATGCCAATAACTATTTTTATTCAAAATAATGTATGAAAATTACAAGCTAAAGGCACCTTTAAATAAGCCTGGCAAAAAAACCAACGGTCCGGCCCAGCCTGCCTAGCCCGGTCCCTATCGGCTAGGCTTTAGTCCGGTCTTTAAAAAAACTCGGGCAGACACGATCAAAAATAAATTAAAAAAAAATTAATGTTGAAAAATTAATAGATTTTTTGGTTCTTAGGTTGATGCATAATTTTTAAGGAATTGATACTATATTTTTGTTAATATATTTTAGTATAAGATTTTGATTATTACTAGTTTTGTAAAATAAAAAAATAAAAAACCCGAGCCCGACCAACAACATGCTGGGCTGGCCTTTTCCCTGGCTCGGGCTTTTCTTTTGTTGGTCGGGCACGGGCCATTACACACTTACCTTTAAATAAACCCTTATAAAGTCTTAAGTTAATGTAAACAAAGAAAGTTAATTAAACTAAAATATTAAAAAAATCCTAATTGAAACAATAAGATTAAATCCTGAGCTAAATAAGACAAAAATTTTAGTGCATGGGCTTTAAAATAACATTAAAGTTCAACCCAATACTTGAACATAAGATAATCTTAAAACATAATACATAAGAACTCTAGGGATAATTTACAATCTTATTGTGATTAGGAAGAATTCTGAAACTTAAAATTAATTTATAAGCACACAAATAACAATCTCTATATACCCAATAGAGGGTGAATTGGGTAATGACTAAATATTACGGAATTTAAAACTCTTTTCAATTTTACGCTATTAAGTTAATAGTTTTACCAATTTTAAAACTTTTTTCAATTTTACGCTATTAAGTTAATAGTTTTACCAATTTAACTTAATAATCAATTTTCTTAATCACAAAATATTATCAAAATGTAAGTTACTAAATAATATGCAAATACAAAATATAATTATGATAAATAAAAGAAATTTAGGGATAGAGAAAATAACACTGAATTTATAGTAGTTCGGCCAACTTTTTGCCTACATTAACTCCCTTGAGCCACGCTTGAAGCTTTTCACTAGTAAAGGTGATTCCACACTTTACATTAGTTTTATGTGGAGCACTCGCAAACCAAGAGTTTTTCGTGTTTCACATCAAACCAAGAGTTTTTCAAGGTTCACCCCAAACCTATTACAACACCAAGAATTTTGTCACTTAGGTTTACTCTTCAATCTTTTACAACCAAATGACCATTTTGAGTATACCCACTTAACAATGGATTTTCACAACCTCAAGTGTTTAAGATAAGAAAGTTTTTAACACAATTTGGGCATTCACAAAAGATAAGAAGATTTAAGTGTGAGTTCTAACCTAAGTAAACTAAGCTCACTAAGATGATATGAAGGTGTAGTGTGTGAGCTTTGATTATGATGAGAGTGTTTGATCAAGAAGGTTTAAGAGTTTTTCTTTAAAATAGATGTTAGAAGGTGCAAGATGTTAGCAAAAGTGAAATTGGGGCTCAATATATAGTGAAAAATGTCTCTAGTTCTCTGTTCTGAGACCGATATATCGGTCTACAGTGGCCGGTATGTCGTTCATGGAATTTAAATGGCTATAAAAAGTTACCGTTGAGACCGGTATGGAGTCTTATGGGATTGGTATGCCGATTAGCGTTTGCGGTGCGTGCTCTAAAGTGTTCGAACGAATTTGCGTTTGAACGCATGTGTCCAGAAACTCTTCATTTGAGTCGCGTTCGAATAGTCACAGGTATGCCGGTATATGGTGACCGGTATTCCGATTCCAGAGATTGATATATCGATCATTGTTGGACAATTATGACCCATAGCGTCACTATTTGTAAGAGACATTGTGTTTTTGTACAAATTAATTATGTAGCACAGGAAATTGCTTTTTATCATTTCGTAATTAGATTACTTAAATGTGTGAATGATGAAAGTCCTTATGATTAGTTCCGGATTGAGATGATATATAAGACAGTATCAATCCACGACGATTTAATCATTAAATATCCATAGTGGTAGTATTATCGAGACTGGACATCGATAATGCGGAATAGACTAGTATCGCACTTGTGCGTGTTATGGAGCGTAACAGTATAGTTCTCATATATTTAAGTATTGGATACTTATGCAAGTGTGGTAGGAGGTTGTGTTTACCGATGGTACGGAAACAGCTTCGCTCTGGATAGACCCCTCGGAATCCCATTGGTAGTATGACTATGTGTCTATGGGAGTCCGCATCAGGGTAGATGTATTTGGTCTTAACATGAGACTTGCATCGCTAGTACTTGCGACAATCAATACGCTTTGGTTTTGGTCGTCCAGGACTTTAACAGGTTCTGTGTACGCCTCTTCTGGGTTTATTGAGAATCGTAGTGTATTGGGTGTGATGTCAAGACGGAAGTATCACTTTAGTCATATGGAGATGATGTTCACGCAGGGATATAGAACTGGTTCTCTAAAGGGTTGCAACCATCGGGATAATATGACTAACTCATGATTATCCGATAATAAAGAGACTAGTTGTTAGTGATCCGATATATGCTTCGTATGGGGCAGACACTATTCCAGCCTCAGGCCTTGCATGTGACATCCGATACTGGATCGCAATACGCAATACTACGTATACTACGTCTGACATAGATTATATATTCCATTAAGAATATTTCTAGAGAATTGGGTAGGCATGACGCTTTGCTAGAAACCAACATTGTCTCGTAAATCGGTAAGATCGTAGTACGAGGTACGTACGTGTTCGGATAGTCCGACGACCGGATTTACTGCCAACATATCCAGGGATCTCTTAGGTCGCTTCCCGAAGATTCACCGATGACGTATGATTCGAACTTTATTAATCTGGGATTAATAGTGGAGAGACTTTATCTGGGATAAAGTACTATTTGAATAGAGAGAACGATTAATTTGGAATTAATCGATAAAATAATATATTCGATATATTATACGAAATTGGATTTCGACGCGGAATTAAAATTGGATTTTAATTCGGGCTAACGAATTGATTTAGAATTAATTCGGTAGCGACATGAATAGTAATTTTGCTAGGTATAATTATTTAATTGAATTTGATTTAATTACGTCGCAACAGAAAATTCGTTAATTCGAAATTAACGAACCCGAGCCCGGAATGTGTTTGCGGGCCCACTTCGATTTTGAATTAAAATGGGGCCCACAAGTCACATCGCGAGTCACATCACTTGTCATTTTAGTGATAGACATCAAGTCACCTTTTTGGTGAGTGACATGCACTCACTATTCATGATGTTGGTTGGTGTGGACATTTAATGCAATTTTGGAGCCAAAATTTTGGTTGACTTTTTGAAAGCATATACCAAATATTTGGTAATTGATTTAGCATTATTGTTTTTAGAAAACAAAAACACAAAAAAGAAAAACTCTCTCTCCCTTTTGAGCATTGCCGTGAGCCTCTCCCAAGAGTAAGAAAAATTGTTTTTCTTCCTCCATTGCTAGCACACATTCAAGGATCAATACAAGGTGATAGGGAAACCGAACTTAGAGCTTGGAATCCTTTGGAAGCTTGGAGCTTGTTCATCTTCTTCAACAAAACAAGCCTTGGCCGAATACATCAAGCAAGAAGGAATTTTTGTTGATCTTCGCATCCAAAATTCGTTCTTTATAAGTATGATTCTGCCATACTTCTTATGAGTATTCATTCTTTTCATTGCTTATATTGATCTTGGGACCACCTTAGAAACCAACGATCATAGTGTAAAAATTCAGGATTTGAGGGTTAAAAATATTTTGCACATGACCCTAATGTATCTATATGAATGTTCATGAGTCATATGAGCTTAAAGTACTTGAATTATATACACACTTACAATGAGAGCCCAAAGCTATAAGACTACACATGATTTCTTTATTAAGCTCTTGAGTCTTCACATCCATTTTCTCTTCATAAATAATTTGCTATGACATCTTTTTGTAATGCTCATGAATGCGCATTGAAGTCTCTTGTGTTACATCATCAAAATCCTTCATTGAGTTCAATAACACTAACAATCTCCCTCTTTTTGAAGATGGTAACCTTTAAAACTTGTGAGCTTTGAGAGTTCCAAATTTGTTCACGATTATAACTCCCACTCAATAGTAGCTCCCCCTAAACATGTGATTGCCTTTCAATATACATCTATAAAACTTAGACAAACACGTTAGTATAAATATGCTCATCCTTAATAGAAGGGTGATGATATCACATGTTTTATCTCATTCTATGATTTCTCCCCCTTTGACATTATCAAAAATGATGGAGAAGTAAGATTTAAGCACAAAGAGATATTAACCAATTATGTGCACAAAACATATTGAAGTTCATAATCATGCACACTTAGTATTTTCTCCTCTTTTGCCATTAAAATTTAATGTTCATGCATTGATAATCATCAAAATAATCCAAGTTAAACCAATATCTATGCATTTCATTTTTAAAAAAAAATGATCAATGACGAGGCATATTCATACTAATAATTCAAAAGGATCACATATATCGTAAATGAAAATAAGTCCTATGTGATACCAATTGAAATTAATAATATGATCAATTCAAATAATTAAGAACAATTACGGTAATTTATGCATAATGGTCATACAATTTAGTTCAAAAATTTCTAATCAAGAATATACTTCATAATTATGTCAAATTCATGTCAAAAACTTAAGCATGCTCGTATATGATGAAGGAAACGATACCAATGTTTCCGTAAGCACATATTTTACCTTTTACCATTGTCACCAAGTGACAAATCCACCATTCTTAAAATTTATCCGTTTTGAGATAGCATTTAATATTATTCTTGTTGAGCTCTTTCCTCATTTTGTTTTAAGTCTTTGGGATCAATTGTATTTTTCATTAAGAACCATTCCCAAAGCTCCCCTATAAAATCATTTAAGCACATTTTAGTACCCAAATTTTCTTAGGTCCATGAGGGTTAATCTTGGTTCATTTAGGAACCTATGCATGCACTTTTTCTTTCTTATACATGCAATCATAAATCTTATGTCCTTTCTTATTACATGCATTACATGTAATATTTGCATCATTAGTAATATGTGTATAAAAAGGAGGATGCCTTAACAAAAAAAATTTCAAAAATATATTTTTGATGTAAGACCTATATCCCAAACCGTCCCTATTTCAATCACATCTTTAGGATCCAAGTACCATTTTAAAATTTTTCTCTCATAAAGTGATTTTTGTTACTATTGAGTACAAATCAATAATTTTTTTATTTAATGCAATATTTTCATCTTTCAAGGTGTTACACTCACATGTACTAGAGTCAAATGACATGTTATATATGATCTTTTTAAGTTTTAGCTTCTCATCTTTTAAACATACGATTTCTTTTTCTTGAATTCAATTTTTCTCAATGATTAATGCATGATCATGTAATATGGATGAATGCTCATTTTGATCAATTTATGCTTATTTCTTAACAAGTCATATAATTCATGCAATTTTTTGAAAGTATCAAGCAATTCATCATATTCGGAGGAATCATGTACCTTTTCTTCCTCACTCTCAATGAAGAAATTATCATCTTCAATTGCCATAAAGGCAAGATCTCTTGTCCATTCTTCACTTTCTTCTTCGGATGAACTAGAGTCGTTATCGCTCTAAGTTTCCTTCATTGCATTCTTCTTGAATTTTCCCTTAAATCTTCTCATTGGGCAATCGACAACTACATGACCCGATTTTTCACACTCATAACAAGTAATTTTATCTTTCTTGTATTTTCTTGGCTAATTATCCTCTTTCTTCTCATTCATCCGATATTTTCCTTTAGGCTTCTTGGATTTAAGGAATTTCTTGAAATTCTTTGTCAATTTTGCCAATCCTTCATCGTTATCTTCTTATTCATGGCTGGAGCTTGAACTATCCCATTTTCTCACAAATGACTTAAGGGATATTCTCTTTTTATTCTTCTCTTCTTCTTCCCTTAAATCCTTCTCAATCTCCATCTCATTTCTATAAATTTTATCGCCAAATCATCCAACTTCAAAGTGTTCATATATTTGATTCTTTGATGAAAGAGGTAAAAATTCTATATTCCTTAGGAAGAGATCTAAGAATTTTATTCATTTGATCACTTATACTAATACTTTTTCCCAAAGCACTTAGTTGATTTATAATCACAAAGAATCTTGAAATCATCTTCTTAACCTTTTCACCAGCTTTCATCTTGAAGTTATCCAAGTCACACATAAATCGGTTGATCTTTGATTCTTTAACTTGGCTAATGCTATCATTGAAAATCTCCAAATACTTCCACAATTCATAAGCATTTTCAAATTCCAGAAATTTATTGATTTGGCTCCTATCGATTGCACAAAGAAAATAGTTGAAAGTCTTTGTATTTATGGAGGCTTCCACTTAATCCTCATCGGTCTATTCAAATTACGGTTTAGGAAACTCCACACTATTGTTATCTTTCTTCATCGACATTCTAATATCTCTCGTGATCACTTTAAATGATTACACCTCAACGAAAATGAAGTATTTCAACATCCTCATCTTCCAATAGTTATAATCGATTCTGGTGTAGAATGAAGGTCTATTTATTGAAAATCCCTCAGTTAGATTTGTTGTGTAGTTTGTAGAGGCCATGATTGATTCTCGGACGATTAAGTCTTTGTTGAAAATATCTCGCTTTGATACTAAATGAAATTAACCTACAAGCACACAAATAACAATCTCTATATACCAAGATGGGGTGAATTGGGTAATGGCCAAATAATATGGAATTTAAAAATCTTTTCAATTTTACGCTATTAAGTTAATAATTTTAACAATTTAGCTTAATGATCAATTTTCTCAATCATAATATATTATCAAAATACAAGTTAATAAATAATATGTAAATACAAATAACAATATCTAAATACCCAAGATGGGGTGATTATGATGAGAGTGTTTGATAAAAAAGGTTTAAGTTACTCTCATTATTTTTGCTTTAAAAGAGATGTTAGAAGATACGAGATGTTAGCAAAAAAGAAATTGTGGCTCAATATATAGTGAAAGTGAAAAACCATAGCTCTCTGTCCTGAGACCGGTATGTCTTTTTACAGTGGTCGGTTTTCCGATCCTGCAATTCAAACAACTATAAAAAGTTATTGTTGAGACCGATATGGAGCCTTATGGTACCGGTATTACGGTTAGCGTTTGCGGTGCGTGCTTCAAAACGTTCGAATGAAATTGTCTAGAGACTTCGCGTTCGAGTGGCGTTCGAATTTGCGTTCAAACGCAAATGTCCAGAAACTCTTCATTTGAGTCACGTTCGAACGGTCACCGGTATGCTAGTAAATGGTGACTGGTATTCCGGTTTCAGAGACCGGTATGCTGGTCCTAGTATAAAAACGCATGATTTGAAGGTTAAAAACATTTTTCACATGACTCTAATGCATCTATATGAATGTGCATGAGTCTTATGAGCTTATAGCACTTGAATTATAGACTCACTTACAATGAGAGCTCTAAATTATAAGATTGCACAAGATTTTTGTATTAAGCTCTTGAGTCTTCACATCCATTTGCTCTTCATAACTAATTTGTTTTGACATCTTTTTGTAATGCTCGCGAATGTGCTTCGAAGTCTCTTGCGTTGCATCATCAAAATCCTTCATTGAGTTCAATGGTGCTAATAAATATGTCCTCGACATAAACTAGAAAATTATAAGTCTTTGTGTCTTCTTTCCAACACAACTTGTATGATCAAAATCGGATATCGGATGAGAAAATTACAGCCAAAATATAAAGACTGCGTAAATCTTGCCGTCATTGCATTTGCCAAATCGGAAACGCTTCATTAGGCTAGACCCATCTTCCATAGCCTTAATTAAGCGAACGAAAACTGATTCCATTTGATCTTGTGAAAAAAGCATAACTTGATTACCTTAAATCGTATCAGCATCTGTCCATATGGGTAGTCATAAAATGACAGTAACCATGGTAATAAACATCAGTGCTTATAATATAATTTCGCAGAAACGAATCCGTTAACTAACCGATGACTTATAAACCTCAATATAATTTATAAACCTCAAGTTATTTCAAGCACAAATAAAAGTAAAAGAGGAACGATAACCAACCGAAGAATTTTCTGCTGGAACGATAACTAACCGATGACTTTTCTGCTTCATGTGAGAAAGGGGTCCAGGCACGTTCATGTGAACTTGAGCATCACCATATCAAAATCATGCTTTGATTACGTTCAAATTTTCAGCAAATTTGATAGTGACATTGAACAAATGTTCACATGCTACTTTTCTTGTTTCCACAAACAAATTGCCCAAGTTGCTTCATCTAATTGAATTTATGTAAAACCCTAAACTAATATAATGGATTTGTTTTCGTTTTGTAATCAAATCCTAATAATAGGATTGGTTTTGTAATCGAATCCTAGTAATAAACGAATTCTAAATAAATATTTCTTTATTCCAATTTAATTCAATAATATAAATTATCGTATTTTATTTACATTAATTTTTCATAAACATATATGTATAAATTACACAATTAATGAATTTATTTAAAATGACCCACCAAATCTTTTTTTTTTTTTTTTGTAATAATTATTAATAACTTCTCAAATCTTAATTAAAAAAATAACAACTAACAAAAAGAAACAATAAATGAATCTTATACAAAAAAAAAAAAAATGAATCAATTAGTTCAAATTTGTATTCGATTTATTTCATAAACGAATAAAATCGAATTGATTCACTTATTAAACGAATCAATTTTTCCAAATAAATAATTTGAATATAAATCGAAAAACTGAATCTTTATCTAGATTGCCAACCCCACCACCCATTTTCATTGTCGTAGTGTCTTTATCCTACGAGCTTTGCGTCTCCATCTCCTAAAGCGAAAAGAAAATTGCCCATTGATGAGATTCAATGTCTTTACGTTATGTACTACAAGCATTATGTTATGTACTTGATGCCTTTGTGAAATTGGCATCTTTTCCTACAAGTCAAGCAACATATAGCCTACATCATACTACTTATTTATTTGCCGGACCTCATTGGTAACCCGTGTCTCTCATCAAGTGAGAGACATTGGTTTGAGTCCCCACAAAAGCAGTGGGGACTCAAACCTTTCTCTTTAGGAGGAAGAAATTCTCCTATATGGGAGTTGATTCTCAAGCTGTGTCTTGGTCGATTTAGAATTTGTAAGTCCCGAGCTACGTCTCGGTTGATTTCTGGGCAGTGCTATAATTGTATGTATTCAAAATCCCGGTTGATAGCATATTGTAATATATGTAGTTTATAATAATTCAAAAAATACTACTTATTTATTTTATTTTTTTAATTTTTAATTATTATTTTTTTTTAAATCGTTAGAAACTCCGCTGTAAACCACTCATTTCGGGCTTAAACGGAGCAGGTAAAACTCCCGATTGTCCCAAACTCCTATAAGAAACACACAATTTGGATTCAAACTTAAGATCTAAATGTGAGATCCTGAGCCCCATACCACCAAAGCCACGCTGCTTGGGGACACATACATCATACTACACTAATGTTTATCGAAGATACAAATAAGGGAAGTCATTTCAAATTTCTCCATTCATTTATTACCATAATATATAAACTCTGCAATAAAATATAAGCAGATTTGGCTAATGCAACAATCAAGAAGATGTCGAAATCCATTCATCGCCTTGAATAAAATTCTGAACTGAATATGCATTGACATGATCTGCAGGAATCTGGGAACTCCATGGAACTCTCTTAGTAGTATTAGACCCGGGTCCAGAATTTCCGAATTCACCATAGTAAAGTGTTTTTAAAGCAAAATCACCACTCCAAGGCATCCACCCGTCTGGATGTACAAGAGCTTCGAAGTTACAGTGAATAAAAACAGTTCTCGAGTATTCTTTCCATGGCCTTCCCAAGTAATTCTTGTGTACACTAGGTTTGCTATTATACAACTTCATGTACTCCTCGGTGCCATTGATCAAACAGTTCTGCAAAACAAAACCTGACCATTGAGCAGGGTCCGTTCTGCCATGAGCTGTGACAGCATTGGTCTCACCTTTCTCCGGATTTACTTGCCGGGGAGCAACTAAGATCTCGCAATCCTGGAAGATTGCCGGTGAGTTCCCAAAAATGAAGTCCACATTGCCCTGAATGCGACACTTATTGTAGAATTGCCGGAGGGAATGAGCATAGAGAGTGTCCTGATTGCCCAAGAATTCACAGTTTTCAATAATGGAGAGATCACTAGCTGATCTGAAGGCTACTGCTTGGTGGGCGTCAGGACCTGCCGTGTTCTGGATTGTGAGCCCACTGGCCATGAACCCATCACCAAGAACTCCTGTAACAGGACCACACAATATATCAGAATAGTAACACTATGCCATTCTGTGCACCATAGGGTTCACTCGTATCTGAATCTCGTATCCCACCATATAGGAACCTGTGACCTGTCTGATCCGGATTAGGAAATTTTTGAGCAATGAGTCGAGATAATTTTTAGCTCGATTTTTCAATACAAAAAAGGGCCAAAATCCTTGTCAAATTTTTTTAATCCGAACAAAAAATTATGACTAATAGGGACAAAAGGTAACACCAGTACTTAAAAGAGTAAAATAGTAAATTAAAATTTTCAGTCAATATAATTTCATTTAAAACAAAAAATAAAAGGGGAAAAATACTGACTCCTTAAAACTTACCGACGGTGGCAGATTCGTAGGTGCTCACCCCTTGCAGCCCCACATTTAAAGATCCCGTAATTACCGTTTTGCCCATCCCATCACCTAAAAACACCGCATTCTTTTTCTCAAACGGAATCCTAACGGTTTCCTCATAAACACCCTCCTTTATATTAATCACGAACCTCTTAGACATCACATTATCCGGTGCAGCATTGACGGCGTCCTGCACCGTCTTGAAATCACAACTCCCGTCCTTACACACCGTCACGTCCGCCGTCAACTTCGACGGAAACCCACCACTAAAACCGATAGTATCCGCACCCGACCCGCCCTTCTCCCAAAATCCGTCCCGCTCTGTCTCGGGCGCCCGCCACGTGTTAAAATCATCACCAAAATTATCAAACGACATCATCATACTCAACGCATTACTCGTCAGCCCAATCAAGGAGTTCAAAAACGCCATCGTTTTGTCCACCTGCTTGGTGTCGTTTACGTACTTCAAACCAGACCAGCAGTCATACTGGTAACCCAAAGCCGCGCTGTACCAAGCACGAGCGTCCTTGATCCTGCCAAGGGGCAATGCGTCAGAGGCGGCCTTGGATCTTATCCCGGAATAGTCAAGGATCTGGAGGCAAGTGGTGGCGGCTCGTGAACGGTTCTGATTGTCGGAGGAGGAGTCGAGGATGTTCTTGACCATTGATTGAGCGGTGATGAGGTTTTGGGAGGAGACCCAGATGGCGGACTGAATCATTTGTGATGGGGAAGGATTTGGAGGGACTTTTTGGGACTTGTCGAGGTATTGTTGGCATGTTTCGGGGTAGCGAGTGGCCTTGCATGCGAGGGGGATTTGAGGGATTTGTTGCTGCGGCGAAGACTGTAATGGGAAGTGCTTGTGACGGGAAGAGGAGGAAGAAAGGGAGAAGAAGAGGGATAGAGATAATAAAGAGATAAGAAGAGCTGAAGCCATTGGAAGGAGCAGGATGAGTGCAGGTTTGGAAAATGAAGTGGGTTTTTGTGGAGTGATGGTGCCATTTATTATAATATCCCTTTCATTTTATAATTCCCTATTTTATCAAGATTTTGATTTCTTTTATTAGTATACATATTTAGATTTATTTTCCTATTATTAAGTTCTTGTATTATCTATATAAAGGCTGCTATATTGTAATAATCATTAGATTAAAATACAAATATTATTCAATTCAATCTCTAACATAATATCAGACGGTTTTTTCCCAAGATCCTGTTAACTCTTTGCCGCCGGCCCCCACCTCCTCCGTACGTGTTGTCCACTCGCCACTGTCTCACGAGTGTCTTTCAAGCGTCGTCGCTCTCCAGGCCAAATCATCCTGCGATTCTGATGTCGTTGGACTCAAACGACCACGCCCAGTCCATCTCTGCCCCTCTCCTCGCCGATTACGGCCTCTACTATTCCGATTTGGGCTCCCATCAATTCTTCAAGTCCTCGTTTTGGGCCCTTCTTTTTGCCGGTGAGTCCCCTCTCATCGTCATCGCCGCATTGTTCCTCAGTACTTACTCGACCTTTGGCCACCTTCAGCACTCCTCCTTCGTGGTTATCGGCGCCGTTCGTAGTCCTTCCGGGGTGTTTTTGTTAGATCTATCAACTTCTGCCCTCTTGTGTATTTTCAGGAACTTACGAGACCTGTCTGTTATTTTTCATATCATTTTGGTTCAAATCTGTAATTTTCATAATTTTTAGGACGTTTTTATAATTTTCTCAAGTTCGGGATTTTTTTGCAAAATTTTAAATTTTGCACCATCCTTACTGATTCTGTGGATTTTTTTGCCTTTTTATTATAATTTTTTGGTCATCTCCTCCAGGTTATTTTAAACTTCGACTGTTTTCTCCATGGAGAAATCTGACATCTCACAGCCTATTCTGATTCTCCTTGACGGTCATAATTATGTCCTATGGGCCCAAGCTATGTGCAGCTTTCTTAATAGCCGTAAACTCTGATGATATATTACTGATAATCTCACTGAACCAATGTAACAAAAAACTGAGAGTGACAAAAATTTTACTGATCGCCTTGAAAATTGGGAAAGCCGAATCATAAGATTATTACCTGGTTTCGCAACTCCTTT